>JAKUCV010001288.1:15721-26065 GCA_028386065.3 Turnera subulata | reverse complement strand
AAATAACTCCGGAAAGAATAAATGCAATCAGAATAGAACTAAATCACACCAGAAACCAAGAACAAGCATTAAAACAGCAACCAAGCCATACTTTTGGAACAGGTGGTCTTCCTTTCTTTCTCGCCTGCTTCCTTTGAGGTTTGTTTTCCACACAAGCAGCAACAGCAATACTGACCCTCCCTCTGTCCCAATCACAAAACACAATAAATAAACAGCATAACAAGTGACTAATAGAACAGAAATCCAGGAAAAAGAAAAAAGAAAGAAAGAAGAATATGCACCAGGCATGAACTTTCCCAGAATTACCCGAGACATGAGATAAATTTCTTGAAATTCTAAGATAGCCAAAATGAAAGAAAAAAGAAAGGCCTGAAATCAAAATAACACTAACTTTGGGGGAATTGGGTTTCTAACCTGGTAGAAAGTGAGCGATTCCAACTTATCCTTTTCCCGGCAGCGCCCACAAAACTCACCCGATTCTCCTTGTTAGAACCAGCCTTTACCCTGCAAACAACCAAAGCAACCCAGAAATTCCATAAAGCAAGGATCTTTGAGAGAAGAGGACTTGGGTTTTCTTGGCCAAGGACTTACAAGTTGGCATCTTGAAGGGTGTTGCTTTGCGGGGCTCGCCTCCTCCTCTGGTAAACGGGTTGCTCTGGTTGTTGTTGTATCCAGGTTTCTGGGTTTCTGTCTCTTCCTTCCTCAGCTATGACTTCTGCCCATAAATCAACACCTGGAGGAATTTATATGTTCTGGATCAGACACTGAGACATTACTGTATCCAAAATTTGGGGAGGAACCAAAAAAGTACAGGGTTTGGGTGATGTCTGTTTACTTACCTGGTCTGGAACCCATAATTGCAGCAAATGGACTAGAAGAAGTAGTAGTGTTAACGTACACTGACGAAGAGACAGAGATGTGCTAGTCTCGGGAACTTGTCTTGTCAAAGAATTTGAAAGATGGGGAGATGATATGAGAGAGGAGATTATGAGCGGGAAATTCCACTGTAGTTAGTGGCAGAAGCTTTTGGGGTGGTTTTTATGAGACCTTGAAATTGGGTACTTCACGCCACAGGGTTAACTAGGCTTAGAAAATCCATTAATTCAGTGAGCCCAAGTCCACCCAAACTTGGTTTTTCTATGAGATGGGTAGTTCTTCTGGCCGAGTTGATGGTATAAGCTTGTGAATATTGGGAAAATAAAGATAAAAAAATAATAATAATTTACAACTAGTCAAATACCGCAGAAAAAATATCTATATCAGGATTTTTCTATCTTGTGCCCTAGGGGCACATGATAAGACACTAAGAAAGGAAATACAATTTCCCAATTAATGAGCATCATTTTTCCTAACATGTATACCTCTATTTATTGGCATAAAATGTGGAAGAATTCTAAGAGTTTATGGAGAGAGTGGATCACGGGTGCCTATGGGCACTTGATAAGAAGAAAGAAATGTGCATAGATTACTTCAACACCATTCAATGTTACATCTCCCATAATAACTCTCATAATAAATTTTTTATTTAAGACAAGACTACCCTTTTTTTACTTACTTGCACAAACTAAATCTTAAATTTCTAAATCTTAAATCCTAAAATCCTAAACCCTAGAACTCTAAACCTTAAATTCTTAAACTCTAAAACTCTAAATCCCAAACTTTAAACCCTAAAATCTTAAAACTCTAATTCTTAAACTCTCAACACTTTATTAAATATAATATGCATAAAGTAAGGGTATTTTTGTCAATAAAATTTTATCATGATTAATGAAGTTTATCTCTCCTAAAAATTTAAAAATGCAAGTAAAAAGTAGTTAGTTTAATATTTCCCATAAAGAGAACCCAAAAGACATAGGGGAGGCGATATTTGCACTCCACTCATTGTTATCTACATTAAAGTAAATGACTAAACTGTCTAACTTTTTCTCTTTCCTAGTCAAACGGTAATTCTGAAACAATAAATGTATAAATGTTTTAGTATAACTGTACCAACAACAATAATGAGATCTGTTTGTTTTTTTTTTATTTGTAAAGGATTTGCATTCATTTCAAAATAATTACATCATGTAAATGGCTTCAATGACATCTGTTCTTGGTATACACGTCACCAAACTTGTTTTTTTTAGAAATGTTTTTTTAATTAATACGATAAATAAAATTATCATTTTATTGATATTATTTTATTTCAATGTTATAGGGGTATATTATGAGGTGGAGAATATCGATAAGTAAATATTTGTTGCTTCACATGCTTAATATTTGATTTAGATCATCTTTCCATATTATAATTGGTAAGTTATAAATTATTATGAAAACATAACTTTTGAATTTAATTGGCAGAATACATAGATAAATATAATTATAATTAATTGTAGCATCTGATTTTGCAAGTTTATCTTATAAGGTGAATTTGTTTATTTATTTATATTATATATAGCTTTTTTCGCACTGATAATATGCCCTTATAACATTTGAAATAAATAATATCAATTAAAGAATAATTGTACTTTTCTTATTAATTAAAAAATTAAATTTGGTAACGTGTATATCAAAAAAAGATGTCATTGAAGCCACTTACATGATGTAATTATTTTGAGATGAATGCAAATCCTTTTCAAATAAAAAACAAAAAAAAAGATTGCATTATTACGTTGTACACAGCTATAACCACTTATTATTATTTATTGTCTCACGGTTGCCGCCTGTAAGAGAAGAGAAAAAGTTGGACAGTTTAGTCATTTACTTTAAAAGTGGAGTGTAGATAACAACGAGTGGAGTGCGAATATCGTCTCCCAAGACATAGTCTTTATCCTATGAAATTCCAATAGTTTTTAAAACTCTAAGAGATCTAGTGTTAATATTATAATATTCCAAGCATTTATATTAATTTAGGAATGAAATGGTAAAAATTTTCGTAAAATATTTACTAAATAATAAAAAAGTATTATTAAATTTATTATATCAATTGAGAAAATGGCATGTTTACAAATTGCTATATAGCACAATATTTTATATTTTTGTAAAGAGAAGGATCTCTTATATATAGATAGATAATATGATTTGGTGCAATATTGTGCCATATTTATTTCATAATAATCAAACTCAGACCAAGGGACCAAATCTTCTTCTAATGATAATTATGATCGCGAAACATCCCTCCATCCTCCATGAAATTCATTGGTCAGATTTCACAATTAAATGTCGCACTAGAACTCTTTTTTTTTTTTTTTGCGCACAAGCACTAGAACTCTTGTAAGGTAAGATCTTAATCTATTATATATATTTAAAGTTGTATCCCTCACCAGGGTTTGACACATAGGATTTTTGAAGTCTTGCTTTATTGCCATGTGGAGGGCTTTGGGCTCTTCCTTTATTGCCATCTGGAGGGTTGTAGGTGTAGTTTGATTGGCCATAATGACAAACAAAATTATCACAGACTAATCTGATTTATTATACTCTTTAAAAAAGAATTTCAATCATACTCAAATTGTTCAAATGAAAATTCACACGCAAGATTGGTACTGATAACCTATCTTAATTATACTCTTTTAAAAAGAATTTCAGACACACCCAAATTGTTCAAAAGAAAATTCACACGCAGATATTGGTATTATATATATTTTTCCATTAAACTGATAACCAGAGTTTCTAATCAATAAAGATAAGGATAAAATTTTTTTATTTAAATTGATGAATCTGATCTTAATTATATTCTTTTAAAAAGAATTCCAGTCACACCCAAATTGGTCAAAAGAAAATTCACATGGAGAGATTGTTATATATATTATGTGATTTACTCTATTATTGTTATCTGATAAGAATTATATTATACTCAAGTAACCTTTAACCATTTTTGTTCTTTTTATCGTGCATCTCTTCAAAAATTCATCATCTCTCTATAAATACAGATACAATCTTTGTTTGTGTATGTGAAATAATAGTCTCTGTATGTGATACAGTTTTTCTATCATTCATTCATTTCCTTTTACTTCTTCTGTAACAGCCCGGGTAAAATTTTTGGATTTTTATCGGGACTGTAAAAGTCTTTTTATCGTGATTTACTATTGAATTAATCTTGGGTAATTAATTCAAGGTAAATCGGGCGTCGTTTTTCGAAACCGAGGGTTTTCCCGCGTTTGGGATTTTTCCGTGGATTTTTCGGACCTAAGTTGGTATTTTTCGGGTTTCGGAATTTCTCGGAAAATCACACCGGAAAATAACTAAGGGGGTATCAGTTATTTTCTGATCCGGACCGGACTCGCAAGCTACATTATTAAGGATTCACAAGTTTAACAGTGGTTTACATTCTATAAAAAGAGGAAACCAGGAGAGGAAGAGGAGAAGAGAAAAAAAGAGAGAAAGGAGAGGAAAAAGAAAAAAAAAAGAGAAAGAAAAAAAAGAGAGAAAAAAAAAGGAAAAGAAAAAGGAAAAAATATAAAGGAAAAAAATAAAAACAAAAATAGAAAAATAGGAAAAAAAGAAAACAGAGAGGGAGGATAGAAAAAAAAGAAAGAAAAAAAAGAGGGGAAAATCGGAAAAATAGAAAAAAGAAGAAGAAAATAGAAAGAAAAAGAAGAAAATAGAAAAAAAGAAAGAAAAAGAAAAAAATAATAGGTACAGTGCGTCACCTCTCTTTCCCTCGGTTACTGTGCACGTCGAAGAGCTCCGGCCGTTTTCTCGACTCACCACCGCCGCCAACGAGCTCGCCACACCGTCGCCTTTCGACCGCCGCTGACCCCGTCCTCTTCCGTCCACCGATGCGCCGCCAGGGAGCCTAGACCCGACGAAGATCCGACGGGTCCTCCTCCTCAGCGCCTCCTGCAGCACCGCCGTGCCCAGTTTGCCGCCACCCTCGCGCCGCTCTTCGTCCGCAGCCCTGCCTCGTTCGCCTTCCTTCCTCGCGCCTTCGCCGTCGACACCGTTGCCGCAACCCGGAGGTAAGACCCGAAATTTTGCTAGGATCCGCTTCGGGAAGACGGGTCGCAGTTTCTGGGCTGGTTGATCTGGGCTCGGGTTGGGCGTGGGCCGGCTGGGCTTGCATAGTGCAAGCCTAGGCTTGGTCCTGTTCAGCCCAGTCCGGTTTTAATTAAAAAAAACGAAACATATATATGTATTTATTAATTAATCTGGTAATTTAATTTTCAGGAAAAAAATTATATATTTCCTTTGAGAAAATTATGGACAATTTAATTCTGGTATTTTGTAGAAAATATAAATATATATACTTCGATAAATAATTAAGATGTGTTTTGGGAAAACTATTATTATTTGGAAAGAATATATATATGTACCAAGAGATTATATTTTCTGGAAATTTATATATGCTAATATTCTCTAGAAAATTATGATAACTACCTTTTTTAAAATATATATAGAATACATAATTTATATTTCAGGAAATTGATAATTATGTGGGAATTATTATTGTTTTGGAAATGTAATTTTGTCTTTAGAAAATAAAAGTACCTATTTAATAATTTGTATTTATTTTCAAAGTAAGCTTTTATGAATATATATTTTCTGTAAAATAACATATGTAGCATATGATTAATATATATATACTTTTTGATAAATAACAATATACGATAATTGTATTATGGTAATAATTTTATAAAAATATCTTGGAAAAATATATATACATATGTTATAATTTCCAGAAAAATTATGGTAATTATTATTTTGGAAAAAATATATTATTTAATAAAAATGTTTCAATTTAATAGTTTTGGAAATATATTTTTGTAACCTTATATGCATACGATATATTTTCGGTAAAAGATGAAAATAAAGGATATAAACCGGGATGGGGTATTTCGCAGTATTGGCATCATAGCATACCGATTATGTGCATTTATGTGAGTATGTGTTGTTTTGATGTATAGGTTTGGATATCGGGCAGTTTCCCGAGGAGCCGGCGTCGGACCGGTCATGGTTTCCGGAGTTGAGTAATCGGCCAAGGTGAGGATGAATTTCCTTCAATATGTGCCTGTATTACTCGGTTATTGTGTTTGATGAATATTGTATTGTTGGATGTTGCATTTGTTGTGGTTTGGTTCGGGATGTTTATCCCAGTGTCTTGGTTGGTATATTTTGGGATGTTTATCCCCGTGTCGAGATTTTGGTTATTAACCACTGTGTCATCTTAGTTTAAAGTATAATGGAATTAATAATAAATTGTGATAAGGATGTCAATCCTTGATTTTGGATAGGGATGTCTATCCCGATATTTTGGTTTAGGGATGTCGATCCCTGTGATTTGGTTTTGAATGATGATAATATAATTGTCACGTGGTAAGTAGTGGTACGACTCGATGGTTTAAGACTGTTTTGTGGTGGCCATGACCTGGGTTACTTGTGATAAGCATGTCTATGCTTGGGATGCCTATCCCGTGATTATTTTTGGGATGTCTATCCCTGGGTTCTTATTTTTGGGATGTCGATCCCTGGGTTCTCTTGGATTTGGTCTGGCACCCGGAATATGTTGAGAACCAGGTCTGACCCCTAGCTTATCCGTGACGGGACCCTGAAAGATAAAATTGGGAAGTAGATTTTTATTTGAGTCTTTTTGGTCTTGGACCGGTTTTGGGTCTTGTCTTTTGGATTGTCTGTTATGTTTGACCTTGAGTAATTTTAGTGTGCATATTGATCGTCTATCCATGGTTGTGAGCACTTCGGACTCACCCCTCACCTGCGGGCTTTCATCCCGTAGGATGAGTTATTTTTGGTACAGGTTTGGTGCATTCCAGACAGTCTGCGGCGTTATCCCTGGGACAGGACTTGGATCCATAGTTTGCATCTATGTCGCATACAGTGTTTATGTGAGTTATTAAGTCTTCCGCTGTGCATTTTATTGTATTATTGGGCTATTGGGTTGGTTTTGCTATTTATGATGTTTCTTTTTTTTGGGTTGTTGAGCCCGTGTTTCTGTTGTATGCACTGTATGCTGGGCTTGGTATGGTTGGGTCGTCACAGTTCCGGCACGTGTTTACTGTGTACGGTAAATACGGGTTGGGGCGTTTCATCTTCTTTATTTATTTTTTTTTGCACCACACGAGGTCTAGATATAGTCTTTGTCTATTTGTGATACAGTTTCTCTATAATTCACTCATCCTCTCTAATTCCTTCTTTGTTTTGTTTCTATTTGCATACGTATGAATGTTGATATAATATTAAAGTTAATTTGTCTCTCATAATTAAGCATCCTATTTGTTTTTATATTTTTTTATTTTCCCATTCTATTTAAATTATTTTTATATTTTTTGTTTGTGCAGGAAAATGTATATTAAAGCTTTGGATGAATTGACTCTTGAGAATGATTTATGGAAAAATCAAGTTAGAGTTTCGAGATTGTAGGAATTATTGAATACAAAATTATAGAACCTCCTTAATAGCATAGATATGAGTTTAATTGATGCAAAGGTATGTTTTAATTTTTATGTCTTTTAATTTGTTAATTTTTTATTTCATAAATTAATTGCTCTTTATATTATTATTTTATATAATATTTTTTTGGTCTCTTTTATGTTTTATATATTTTTTAATTTTTTCTATTATTTTTAATGAGACGCCCCGGCCCGTATTTACCGTACACAGTAAACACAAGCCGGAACTGTGACAACCCAGCCCAACAAAACCCAAGCATACAGTGTGGACAACATAAACTAGGCCCAACGGCCCAAAATATTAAACAACAATTTGGCCCTACGGCCCAACATCGATAACATCAATAATAATGAAATTGGCCCAATGGCCCAACAATAATAAAAACATGCACAGCGGAAGACTTAAAGACTAACTAACACTGTATGCGTAACAAATGCAACCTATGGATCCAAGCCCGTCCAAGGGATAACGCCGCAGCCTGTCGGGAATGCACCAAGCCTGTACAACAAACAACTCATCCTACGGGATGAAACCCCGCAGGCGAGGGGTGAGTCCGAAACGCTCACCGACGAAAGATAAACAGTGATATATTCAACCATAACACTTTCGAAGTAAAACAACCAACAAACAGATGAAACGACACACACAACACAACAGAGGAATCTAAATCAAACAACGCATCAAGGAATCTAACACAACCAACACATCAAAAGAATCTCACTAAATCACATCAAAGCCAAGACCAAAGGATTACTTATTAATTTTATTTACCAATTTTATCTTCCGGGCCCCGTCACTGGACAAGCTAGGGTCGTACCTGGTTATTAACTAATTCTGGATGCCAGGCCCCACCACAATCCGGGATCAACATCCCCATATCTCAAATCCGGGATCAACATCCCAATATCTCAAATCCGGGATCAACATCCCAATATCACAAATCCGGGGTCAACACCCCAACCAACAAACCCTCTGGCAAGGCACCACAGAACTAGTCTCTAACCATCTAGTCGTACCACTACTTTCCAAGTGACAATATAACATCATCTCAATAATCAAATCCAATTCCATTTCCAATACTCATTATTCTTTCCTCGGTTATCCAATTTCTAATTTCCTCAGATTAATCCAAATTTCACTCAATCAATAATCTCATATCAACAATCTATCACATCAAACAGTTCAGCAATATTTCCAACACGACATACACAGGACTATCACGTTTCTACAACAGCATCAACAAATCCATAGCAATCAAGTATCAGCCGACAAACATTCCAGCAGATCAAACAAACAACGATAATCCACAAACAACAAAAATACACACACAGCATTACGGGCACATATCAAGGTTTATCTATCCTCACCTGGTATGTCTCTGAATCTGCTATCCGGTCAAATCCCGATACCCTACACGTACATATAGGAATACAATAATCACTTATAATGCACAATTAAATGATTATGCATGATACCGGTTCTAGAAATTGTTACACGGCTTGCCTTATATCCGATTTCTTTATTATGAAATTAACCTCTTTATTCATTATACCATTTATACTAAATTTCAAATTAAAACCGAAACCGAGTTTCCTATCGGTATTCTAATTATACTTAATTTTAAATTAAAACTAAATCCAAACGTTCAAGCCGATATCCCGGCCCTTAGGCCGCTTGTGACAAGAAAGCATATATACATACTCTTATACGTAGTGTATATTTAAGATAATCTATTTGTAATTAATTGAAGTTATGACCTATTTATACATATATGTATTAGCTAGAAGAAATAACCGTTGTAACGATTTATACATTTAGTAAATCTTATATAATCGTAGGTACTTGTATACATAAAACTATAATCATTAATTAAATAAAAATATAATCTAACAACATCTATGCCGGTGAGAATAGCTACAGTACGTTATACGATATATATATGTATATACTTGTATTAAAATCAATAACTAAGATAAGGTATAAGTCTAGTATTATTTAGCCTAGGATTACGAAAATAATAGAAATATATATATATATATCTACTTCTAGGCCTTTTATAATTCAAGTAAAACGTAATTAAGAAAATTGGAAATTAAACTCGGTAGGCCTTCACGAACGTTTAGCCCATCGGAGGGTAGCTCTAATATCAATATAATTTCGAAAATCAAACGAGGAACATAATTAAAATAAATAACGACATGGGCCTTTTATTAATTAGCCCAAAATAAATTAAATAACCGAAAGTTTAATACAATGGGCCTGTACGAGCCCAGATAAAATGTAAATGAAATTAAACCCAAAAATTAAATACAATGGGCCCTTTAGTAGCCCAATTAAAATTAAATAAGAGCAGGAGATAAATGGAAACATAATAAGTAATAAGAGCAAGCATAATAAAATAAATAAGACATAAAATAAAAACCATAGGTTAATTGAATTAGGTTAATCAAATTAAGTTAATCAATTTTAATTAGCCTCGTTTTAATGTCCGGGTCCGTTTTATCGCTCGGGTTCGTTAATATGATGCAAAAGGTCCAAAGCTCGGGTTTACCCAAAGTCCGTTCCCGGGCTCGCCGGAAAAATCCCGGGACTGCCGGAACCTCGCCGGATTCCGGCCAAACACTGTTCACGCAATCCCCAATTCGCCCACTGCTCACTGTTCGTCACCCAACAGACCACCAAGCAGAGCAAAAACAAGCCAAATACCAACTACTCCGCCAGAGCAACAATACGGTTAGCAACACCACAACAAACTTCCATCGTCCATCTACCACCATCACCTTCTGTCTCCGGCCACACCCATGAGCCAACGTCAACACACACACCAATTCAATCTATCACCAAGCGCAGCCAAAACACAGCAACCAAGACCCGATTAGTTCAATCGGGTTTAAAGAAAGAAAAGAAATGGAACGGCAGAAGGAAAAGGAGGCAGGGGTCATCGTGGTCCTTACCCACGCG
>JAKUCV010001288.1:4648-14653 GCA_028386065.3 Turnera subulata | reverse complement strand
ACGGCGCAGAGCAGCACTCCACTTCAGACACTTTCACAGCTGAACGCTTCCCTGAAGAAGGTCAGCTCTGCGATGATGCAGATCGAAGTGGCGTGTATGGCACTCTCGTCCAACGTAGAAAACTTAAGGAAGCTTGTAAAAGACTTAGAGAAGCAAGTAACTCAGTAGAGTACTTCTTCTTCGATGTAAACTATTATGATTTAATAAAATAAGTTTCCCTTTTGAAATCATATCTCTTAGATCATAAATTCTCTTATTAAGAAATAGAAATTCATATTTAACTGAAAAGAAACAAAATATTTAAAAACATAACAAAACCGTCATGAATAAAATCGAACATATCGATGTTACAAACAGGACCGATAAAACGAATTATAACCAACATAAAGAAATTAAAAATAAACAAAACTCGTTTAACCAAAATCAAAACGAAAAGAAATTAAAACAAGATATGTTTTCAAGCTCGGCGCTCTAGTTCGATCGTGTCCATTCTCAATCCTGAGAAACGTGACACGTACAGTTAACGGTGACGTCGGTTAACCTCGTGAAGAAGACATCCGTTAACTCGGAAAGCGATGTTCACGGGATCGTCCTGTGTCGTTAACTCGCACGGCAATGTTCACGAGCACATCCTGTGTCTCTCGAAGGACACGTTACCCACTTGTTCACATTTTCCGCATATGACAAAACGTCTGTCAAGGCTCGTATCTCTCCACGATGTCCGACAGCTGTGAGCTTGTCGCACATGCGCTCTACTCGAGATACGGTCCCATCTGTCTGGCCTCAACGGTCACGGATGCTTGTGATTAAAGATGCAAGAAATTAATGACACACCATCAAAAGAAAGGCCAAGGTAGCCAGGGCGTAAGAATTCATGAGTTAGGAAAAGACTGAAAATCTCTGGCATGGGTCCGAAAAACGCGTAGAGCAATAAATGCAAGCAACGGTACAATTCAAAAGGCAAGATCTTGAAAATCAAAAACGGTAATCACGCTCCCCAAAAGTGTATAAAAGAAGGAGCGGTGATGTGTAGAACATCAAAAGCATTAAAGCAAACAAAACTCTCAGAAAACAACACCACAACGTTCGAATCAAAACCCCACACATTCCAATCAAAATGCCTGCTCCATCTTCAGTTTTCTTCGTCGAAGGTGCCAATCTTGGCAGGAGAAACCGTCTGGCGTACAGCATGGTCAACGAGCTTGCTGAAGAACTACCGAATGAGCTCGGCAGGATGCCACGACTAGTCTTCGTCGACGAGCTCTACTCGTCGCGGTTCTTCGTCACTCCAATGGAAGAGGTGTTCTTCCTGGAGGACCATGGGACGCTGAGGACTTCTTACTACGGCTCAGCAAACTCCGTGATGTTCTTCATCTCGGATAGGCTTCAAGAGTTCAACCTGGAGTCCACTTGCCAAACTGTGGAGCAAGGCGCTTACTACCAGCTCGCAATGACAGCCCAGAGCATACCCAGAATGACTCGGCTACCTCCAACCTGGCCAAAGGTACGTCTGCTGGTGTGGAACTGCAGAGGAGTGGCAAGACGTGCCCAAGAATTCTCGCGTACTTTGAGGGACTTGAAGAACCAGTACAAGCCCAACTTGGTTCTTCTGACGGAGACGCAGTGGCAACCACGAGACGATCACGGTCTGATTCCACTCCGATTCCCTCAAGCAAACCGGTTCGAGATTCCTGGCCAGCGCGACAAAGGCGGTATGTGGCTCTCTTGGAGCGATAGAGTCACGGTCAACGTCAATAGTGACGCGAACAGTTTCCGTGTCAACGTCGTTGCGAACCGTTAATGTATTTTCTTATTTTTATAAAATATCAAAAATCGTTGTAATATTTCCCTTTTATAAAATATCATGTAATATTTTCCTTTTTCCATTATAAAATATCAAACATTAATGTATTATCTCTGTTTGTAATGAAATATCAGTGTTATTAATAATATTTGTATTTCTGCATAATATGGCATCATTACCTCTTATGTGTATATTCCGCGACAGCTGGCGTCCCTTGACTGGATCTATAATGCACTAACTACATGATGTTAAATAATAAACAACTGGAGCGAACTATGCAAACAAGACAACAACACACATAGACTGCCCGACAAGACCTAACGCCCGCTCCGCTACCAAAATGAGACGCCCCGGCCCGTATTTACCGTACACAGTAAACACAAGCCGGAACTGTGACAACCCAGCCCAACAAAACCCAAGCATACAGTGTGGACAACATAAACTAGGCCCAACGGCCCAAAATATTAAACAACAATTTGGCCCTACGGCCCAACATCGATAACATCAATAATAATGAAATTGGCCCAATGGCCCAACAATAATAAAAACATGCACAGCGGAAGACTTAAAGACTAACTAACACTGTATGCGTAACAAATGCAACCTATGGATCCAAGCCCGTCCAAGGGATAACGCCGCAGCCTGTCGGGAATGCACCAAGCCTGAACAACAAACAACTCATCCTACGGGATGAAACCCCGCAGGCGAGGGGTGAGTCCGAAACTCTCACCGACGAAAGATAAACAGTGATATATTCAACCATAATACCCGGTGAAACAATTTCTACAGTCCCGGTAAAAATAAAAAATTTACCCGGGCTGTTACATTTAATTTTTACTATAGGACTCAATTATGCATGTTTAAATTCCAAAATAATTATTATTAAATATTTTTTTATCTATTTTTCTGATTTATATTCTATTTTTTGTATTAAAGTTGTTTTTCATAATAATAGATATTTCTATTTATTTTTATGATTTTTATATTAAAAAAGACTCATTGTATGTTTTTTATTTTTTTGTTTATTATTAATTAATTCTTATAATTTTTTATTCTGTGTTTAATCTTATTTGTTTTTAGGGGTCAATTATGTAGGCCCAAGCATGGATCAATAAATGATGTAGGTATAAATTTACAAAATTAATTACTATTAATATTATTATTGAGTATTTTTTTATTTTTTTCTATTTTCTATTTTAAGGTCTTTTTTCGTAATAATAGTTTTTTTAGTTTTTTTCCTGATTTTTATTTTTATAAAATACCCTCTTATTTTTTATGTTTTGTTTATTATTAATAAATTATTTTAATTTATATTTTATTATTTAATATATATTTTTTTATTTTTGGATTCACTGATGTATGTTTAAATATAAAAAAATAAGTATTATTTATATGATTATTAAACAGTTTATTTTCTTTATTTTCCTGATTTATATTTTATTTTCTAATTTAATTTTTTTCTGCGTGATAATAATTTTTTTTATTTTCCTGGTTTATATTTCTTTAAAATTAGTCTCTTAAGTTTTTTTACTTTTTATTATCCTTTATTAATGCTTTTGATTTTTACTTCTGTTGTTTATTATTTTTGTTGTTTTTTTGGCTCAATGTGAAGCGCCCCGACCCACATTTACCGTAACACAGTAAACACGTGTCGAAACTATTCATAATGATAGAACAGACAGTACAACGTGCAAATATTATACAATAGCAACTATCAATACAACTGTCACCCACACTCGGGGACCATTATTCAATCCAAACATAGTGCTCTCAGCAGCAGCAGATAGTATCAGTAATATACTTATCACAGGAAATCAGCAGTACAGCAATATATATCACACAGCAGCGGAAATGTAGCACAGCATCATAAACAATAGAATAGCAGCGGAAGTCCTATGCACATGCAACGGTGGTATGGATCCGGAGTCAGGTGGAGAAGAAAGCAACAGCCATCGAACGACGTACCTGAACTACGGAAACAACTTAACCTCCGGGGTGAAACCCCGCAGGCGAGGGGTGAGTCCGAAGTGCTCACCGACGAAGGATAAACAGTGATATGCAAGCAACCGTAATACTTAAAAGCAATCACAGACAAGTAACAACATATCTCAACAACTGAACCAAGGCCAAAAGAATGCTTAATTATTATTACCAGTTTTATCTTCCGGGCCCCCGTCACTGGACAAGCTAGGGTCGTACCTGGTTATCAATTAATTCCGGATGCTAGGTAAAGAACCAATCCACATATCAGAACAACCGGATATTCGGCATATCCGAGCCATCGCGGATATTTGGCATATCCGAGCCACTGGGTATTCGGTATACCCCAACCTCAGACGACGTCATGCCAACCAGATATTCGGCATATCTGAGCCTCTGCGGATATTCGGCATATCCGAGCCACCGCGGATATTCGGCATATCCGAGCCACTGGGTATTCGGTATACCCTAACCACAGGCATGACGGGCCAACCAACCAAGAAACCGACCATAGCATCCCACAATTAATTTTCAAACCATCGGGTCGTACCACTACTTCCACATGACAATTATACCAACATCTCAAATCAATTCCAATTCAATTCCAATTTCTTTTTCACAATTTCCACAGTCAACAGTTCAACATCAATCTCAGCATAATATCCACAGAGTCTATATCACAGTCCGAAAGCAACAATAATAACCACAACAACCAATCAGCAAACAATCAACAATTCAGCAGTTCAATCGAACAACAAAGCACACAAAGTATTACAGGCAACATAACAACGGTTATCCATCCTCACCTTAGCCGATATTCAATTATGGAATTGTCCAGCAAATTCCAAGTCCGGTTCCTCAGCAAACTGTTCGTTATCAACTCCTATATCAATCAAATAATATGCACACATAAGATGGTATGCAAATGCCTTGCTAATACTGTATACCGTAAATTAAATATAACTCGGCTCGGTTACTCTCCCGGATTGATTTCCATTATTATCATCATTCACCATTTATTTGCAAGTGCCCAAAATACCATTCTACACTTAGACCTATACCCGGATACTATACCGGTATAATACCTTGAAAATACCCTTTCCATGATTATTTCTTCAGTATGTACTTTCCAAAATACTATTTCTACAAATTATTATTTCTTCTCCATATGTCATATACCATATATTTTCCAAAATTAATTTTCCTCAAAATATTTATTTTTCATACTATAATATATTTTCCCCAACCTCATTTTTATTTTCTTCTATATAATTTTCTTTTCTCCAGATTTATTTCTTTTTTTTTTAAATTCGGACTGGGCCCAGAACCCAAGCCCAGGCCAACTAGAGCCCATCAGCCCCAGGCCAGGCCCGCGCATAGGCCCAGGCGTGTTAGCCCAGACCATGAGCCCAAGGCCCAGGTCACAACCCACAGACCCAAACCTCATCCAGGCGCGGGTCAACCCATACCCACGTTCCCGGGTCGGACCTCCTCAAATCGGGTATGCTCACCTTCGTCCAAGAACCGCGCGGGCCCAGCGGCAGGTGAGGCGGCGCGAGTCGTCAGCGACGCAGACCAGCAACTCGGAAGGAAAGGAGGCGGCACGACGGAGAGGGCGAGGCGCCGGCGTGGGGAAGAGGGTGGCGAGACGACGAACAGCCCGTCGGGTCCTCCGTTGTGGTCGGCGCGTCGAGGGCGGTATCGGGGAAACGAGGACGGCGTTTGGTCGACGACACTGCGAGGAAGGTGACAATAGGGGTGGTGATGCGTGCTGGTCGTTCGGCCGGGCGTAGGTGGTGGCCGGCAGTGGGTGGTTGGTGGTGTGGTGGAGAAGATGAAAAAGAAAAGAAAAAGAAGATGGAGGAGGGGTTGTTTAAAACGACGGTGTTTTTGTGTGTGTGTGTGTTTAGTTTTTTTTTTTTTCTTTTTCTGGTTTATGAATTTGCAGGGAGGAAGAAAAGAAAAGCAAGGAGAGGGAGAGATGGTGAAGTTGGTGATGGCGTGCATAGGGTGGCAGAAGAATACAGTTTAATAGGCAGCTTAGGCACTAGCAATTCACAGGTATCACAGGAAATGGCGGCTAAATAATTGAACTTCAATTATGCAGTTACTATGCTGCATGTGAAGTGTGACCCACCTGGACCAGAAATTATCCGGTATACCCACTTATCTTATTTCTGGTCCGATAATTCGAGAATAATCCCGGCTTTTCCGAAGATTCCCGGACCCGGAAAAATCCCAACTTCGGTGCGTAAAATCCGCAGAAAAATCCCGGACAAGGCTCGATTTCAGAATTCAAAGCTCGATTTACTACAATTTAATTACCCAAGATTAAAAATCATTGGTAAATTACTGTACATTAACTTAAACAGTCCCGGTAAAAATGAAATTTTTACCTGGGCTGTTACAGCCTACCCACCTTAAAAGAATTTCGTCCCCGAAATTCACTCCGAAGCTGTGAACAAGTGCGGATACTGGGTACGCATATGCTCCTTAACTTCCCACGTGGATTCATTCGCATAGTGCTTGCTCCACTTAACCTTTACCATCGGAATAACTCTGTTCCTCAACTGTCTGACTTCCCGGGCAAGAATCTGCTCCGGCATTTCTGTATATGTAAGATCCTCTGCGACCTCAACATCTGTTGTAGTAACCACATGACTCGGATCTGATCTGTACCTCCTCAACATGGAGACATGGAACACATCATGTATCCGTGACAACTCCTCTGGCAAGGATAACCTGTACGCCAGGGGTCCAATCCTTTCCACAATCTCATACGGTCCAATGTACCTGGGACTCAGCTTCCCTCTTTTCCCGAATCTGATTACACCTTTCCACGGTGCAACTCGGAGGAAAACTCGTTCTCCCACTTGGTACTCAATCTCTCGACGATGCTTATCGGCATAGCTCTTCTGTCGGTCCTGTGCTGCCCTCATACTCTGCTTAACTGTCTGAATCTTGTCAACAGTCTGCTTAACCAAATCTGGACCAACGATCAAACGGAGACCTTCTTCATCCCAACAAACTGGACTTCGGCACTTCCTTCCGTAAAGAGCTTCAAACGGAGGCATGCCAATACTGGAATGATAACTGTTGTTATAGGCAAACTCCGCTAAAGGTAAATACTGATCCCAACTCCCACTGAAGTTAAGAGCACAAGCCCTTAGCATATCTTTTAGTGTCTGGATAGTCCTCTCCGACTGTCCATCGGTCTGAGGATGGAATGCAGTACTAAAACTCAGCTTCGTCCCCAAAGCTGTTTGCAGACTCTTCCAGAACCGTGATGTGAATCTCGGATCTCTGTCTGAGACTATGGACTTAGGAATCCCATGTAGTCTCACAATCTCTGCAACGTACTGCTTCGCCAACCTATCCAAAGTGTCTGTCTGTCGAATGGGAAGAAAATGGGCTGATTTTGTAAGTCGATCAATGATAACCCAGATGACATCATGCTGTCTCCGGGTCAACGGTAATCCAGCCACAAAATCCATAGTAATCATCTCCCACTTCCACTCTGGCACTGACAAAGATCTCATCTTCCCTGCTGGAGCCTGATGTTCAGCTTTCACTTGCTGGCAAGTGATACACTTAGCCATATACTCGGCTACATCCTTCTTCGTACGTGGCCACCAAAAATGACTTCTCAAATTCTGGTACATCTTGGTGCTTCCGGGATGCATAGCATACGGTGTCACAGGTCCTTCTTCCAGAATCTGACTACGCAGATCACCAACACTGGGTACACATAGGCGCTTCCCCAGCATCAATGCACTATCCTCCGCTATGTGGAACTTATCTTTCTTTCCACTACGGACTGCTTCCTTCAGCTTGATCAGGTCGGGATCTCCATCTTGTAACTCCACAATCCAGCCTCTCAGGTTAGAATTGACTTCAATATGTGTCAACAAAGCTCCTGTCTCATCGATTGACAAATCAACTCCCATCTTCCTTAACTCGATAAGAGAGGATATCGAGTAGGTCGTGGAAGCATCTTCTGGCTGTCTCCGACTCAAAGCATCTGCTACAACATTAGCTTTTCCCGGATGATACTCAATAGTACAATCATAATCATTCAGCAACTCAACCCAATGTCTTTGTCGCAGGTTAAGCTCCTTCTGAGTCATGATGTACTTGAGACTCTTGTGATCTGTGAAAATTCGGCATCTCTCTCCAAACAAATAATGTCGCCAGATCTTCAAAGCAAGAATCACTGCGGCCATCTCCAAATCATGTGTCGGGTAGTTCTTCTCGTGTGGCCTCAACTGTCTCGAAGCATAGGCTATCACTCGGCCTTCTTGCATCAAAACAGCTCCCAAACCAAGACCTGAAGCATCGCAGAACAGCACGTACTCCACTCCTGGCTTAGGCACTGTCAAGACTGGTGCTGTTGTCAGCTTCTTCTTCAGTTCATCAAAGCTCTTTTGACAATCCTCACTCCAAATAAAGGCTTGATCTTTCCTCAATAGCTTAGTCATGGGACTGGCTATCAAGGAAAAACCCTCAATGAATCTCCGGTAATATCCTGCAAGGCCAAGAAAACTCCTGACTTCTGGTACCGTCTTAGGCGGCTCCCACTCCAAAACAGCCTTTACTTTGGCAGGATCAACCTTAATTCCATCCCCAGATACAACATGTCCAAGGAATGCAACTTCTTCAAGCCAGAACTCGCACTTGCTAAACTTGGCATACAACTCCTTCTCTCGCAACCTCTGAAGTACTACCCTCAGGTGCTCTTCATGTTCTTCCTGGTTCTTGGAGTATATCAAGATGTCATCAATGAAGTCTACCACGAACTTATCCAAGAACTCGTTCAGGACCAAGTGCATCAAGCACATGAAAACTGCAGGTGCATTGGTCAAACCAAAAGGAACCACTGTGAACTCAAAGTGACCATACCGAGTGCGGAAAGCTGTCTTCGGTATGTCCTTTTCTACAATCTTGACCTGATGGTAACCAGATCGAAGATCAATCTTAGAAAATACAGTAGCTCCCTGTAATTGGTCGAAAAGATCATCAACTCTGGGAAGCGGATACTTATTCTTCACTGTCACCTTGTTCAGCTGTCGGTAGTCCACACACATGCGCAAACTACCATCCTTCTTCTTCACAAAGAGGACTGGTGATCCCCAAGGTGAAATACTAGGTCTGATGAAACCTTTCTCCAATAGCTCATCCAACTGTTTCTTCAACTCCTAAAGTTCTGTTAGTGCCATCCGATATGGTGCCATCGAGATAGGTGTCACTCCAGGCATCAAATCGATGGTGTACTCCACTTCTCTGTCAGGTGGCAATCCTGGCAAATCTTCTGGAAACACATCTGGAAACTCCCTCACAACCATGATGTCACCCAAAACCGGAGTCTGAACTTCTTCACCCTTGGCATGGGTCAACAAAGCATCTGGACCCACTGGCTGTATCCCAACATCCTGATTAGCAGAGATACTACATGTGGTAGCAGCTCTCCCAATACCTGTCAGCAAAATCTTATGTCCGCCCTCGAAAGTCAACAACACTTCCTTGGTTCGACAGTTCACCATAGCACTGTACTTGGACAACCAGTCCATCCCCAATATGATATCAAAACCTCCCATGTTCATCACGATCAACCGTGCAAGAAAAATCTCGCTATCATATGAAAGTGAAACATCTCTGCACACGTGGGTTAATCTGACTACTATACCCGCAGGTAACCTAACTCTCATTGGACAAGTTAAGTTTTCTTCCGTACAGTTATGTTATGTTGCAAAACTTTGCGCGACAAAAGAATGCGTAGCACCAGGATCAATCAAAGTATATGCAGTACTACCAAAGACTGTAAAAGTACCTGCTATGACATCGACGTCTAGGTGACCTCCAGTATGCTGATTCCCTCCAACCGGATCCATTCGTCTTACCCTATGTGAGAATGTATATGCATGCATATTATACTAACTCATGACAAACTATGCACAAATAATCACAGCAACACCCAAGGACCTACTGCCTGCTCCGCTACCAAACTGAAGCGTCCCGACCCGCATTTACCGTAACACAGTAAACACGTGCCGAAACTATTCATAATGATAGAACAGACAGTACAACGTGCAAATATTATACAATAGCAACTATCAATACAACTGTCACCCACACTCGGGGACCATTATTCAATCCAAACACAGTGCTCTCAGCAGTAGCAGATAGTATCAGTAATATACATATCACAGGAAATCAGCAGTACA
>JAKUCV010001287.1:53437-83622 GCA_028386065.3 Turnera subulata | reverse complement strand
TGGCGCACCAACGGCGCAACAATGGCCAAGTGCACTAATGCGTAAGAGCAATCTCCAAATCCACCATGTCAAATACTACCTAAGATGATTTACAAAATATGGGCATGATTTATAAGGATTTTTGGATGCCTTCCCCGGACATTTTGAGCTCATCTGAGGTGCAATTCCCTTTTTCCCGATTCACGGGATTTTAATTTTTCCAAAAATAAAAAGTCGGACTTCCACATTTCAAAAAATTCTGAAATTCTGCAGATAGTTGGATTGGATTTTTATTCGTGTGTGTACAAAATTTCAGCTCAAAACTTAAAAATTAAACTAGTGGCACACCAAAAGCGCCCCAATAGCGCAACAATGGCCCAACGAACCAATGCATAAGAGCAATCTCCAAATCCACCAAGTCAAACGCTACCTGAGACGATTCCACAAATATGGGGACGATTTATAAGGATTTTTGGATGCCTTTCCCAGACATTTTGAGCTCATCTGAGGTGCTTTTCCATTTTTCCCGATTTACAATATTTTAATTGTTCCAAAAATAAAAAGTCGGACTTCCACATCTCAGAAAAATCTGAAATTTTACAGGTAGTTGGATTGGATTTTTATTCGTGTGTGTACAAAATTTCAGCTCAAACGTCAAAAATTGAACTAGTGGGGCACCAATATCGCACCAATGGCGCCCCAATAGCGCAACATTGGCCCAGTGAACCAAAGCATAAGAGCAATCTCCAAATCCACCATGTCAAATGCTACCTAAAATGATTCCACAAATATAGGAATGATTTATAAGGAATTTTGGATGCCTACCCCGGACATTTTGAGCTCATTTGAGGTGCTTTTCCGTTTTTCCCGATCTACAGGATTTTAATTGTTCCAAAAATAAAAGTTGGACTTCCACATCACAGAAACATCTGAAATTTTGCAGGTAGTTGAATTGGATTTTTATTGGTGTGCGTGAAAAATTTAAGCACAAAACTCAGAAATCAAACTAATGACGCACCAATAGCGCACCAATGGCGCATCAATGACGCCCCAATAGCGCAACAACGGCCCAGTGAACCAATGCATAAGAGCAATCTCCAAATCCACCATGTCAAATGCTACCTAAGATGATTCCAAAAATATGGGAATGATTTATAAGATTTTTTGGATGCCTTCCCCGGACATTTTGAGCTCGTACGAGGTGCTTTTCTGTTTTTCCCGATCTACAAGATTTTAATTGTTCCAAAAATAAAAGTCCGACTTCCACTTCTCATAAAAATCTGAAATTTTTCAGGTAGTTGGATTGGATTTTTAATCATGTGTATACAAAATTTCAGCACAAAACTCAAAAATCGAACTAACGCCGCACCAATAGCGCACCAATGGCGCCCCAATAACGCAACAATGGCCTAGTGAACCAATGCATAAGAGCATTCACCAAATCCACCATGTCAAATGCTACCTAAGATGTTTCCAAAAATCTGGGGAAGATTTATAAGATTTTTTTGATGCCTTCCCCGGACATTATGAGCTCATCTGAGATGCAATTCCAATTTTCCTGATTTACGGGATTTTAACTGTTCCAAAAATAAAAAGTCGGACTTTCACGTCTCAGAAAAATCTGAAAATTTGTAGGTAGTTGGATTGTATTTTTATTCGTGTGTGTACAAAATTTCAGCTCAAAACTTAAAAATCAAAATTTCAGCTCAAAACTCAAAAATCGCACCAATGGCGCACCAATAGCGCCCCAATGGCGCCCCAATAGCGCACCAATGGCCCAGTGAACCAATGCATAAGAGCAATCTCCAAATCCACCAAGTCAAATGCTACCTAAGCTGATTCCACAAATTTGGGGATGATTTATAAGGATTTTTGGAAGCCATCTCCGGACATTTTGAGCTCGTCTGAGCTGCTTTTCCATTTTTCCCGATTTACGGAATTTTAATTGTTCCAATAATAAAATGTCGGACTTCCACATCACAGAAAAGTCTGAACTTTTGCAGCTAGTGGGATTGAATTTTTATTCGTGTGTGTACAAAATTTCAGCTGAAAACTTAAAAATGTAACTAATGGCGCACCAATAGCGCACCAATGGCACCCCAATAGCGCAACAGTGGCCCAATGAACCAATGCATAAGACCAATCTCAAAATCCACCATGTCAAATGCTACTTAAGATGATTCCACAAGTATGGGGTTGATTTATAAGGATTTTTGGATGCCTTCCCCGGACATTTTGAGCTCATCTGAGGTGCTTTCCCATTTTTCCGGATTTACGGGATTTTAATTGTTCCAAAAATAAAAATTCGGTTTTCCAGAACCAATAAAAATCTGAAATTTTGCAAGTAGTCGAATTGGATTTTTATTGATGTGTTTACAAAATTTCAGCAGAAAACTCAAAAATCTAAATGGCGTACCAAAGGCACCCCAATAGCGCAACAATGGCCGAGTGAACCAATGCATAGGAGCAATCTCCAATTCCACCATGTCAAATGCTACCTAAGATGATTCCAAAAATATAGGGATGATTTATAAGGATTTTTGGATGCCTTCCCCGGACATTTTGAGCTCATCTTCGGTGCAATTCCACTTCTCTAGATTTATGGGATTTTAATTGTTCCTAAAATAAAAAGTCGGAATTCCACGTCACTAAAAATCTGAAATTTTGCAGGTAGTTGGATTGGATTTTTATTCGTGTGTGTACAAAATTTCAGCTCAAAACTCAAAAATTAAAATTTCAAATTAAAACTCAAAAATCGCACCAATGGCGCCCCAATAGCGCACCAATAGCGCATCAATGGCGCCGCAATAGCGCACCATTGGCCGAGTGAACCAATGCATAAGAGAAATCTCCAAATCCACCATGTCAAATGCTACCTAAGATGATTCCAAAAATATGGGGAAGATTTATAAGGATATTTGGATGCCTTCCCCAGACATTTTGGGCTCATCTGAGGTGCTTTTCAGTTTTTCCCGATTTACAGGATTTTAATTGTTCCAAAAATAAAAAGTCGGACTTCTGCGTCTCAAAAAAATCTGAAATTTTGAAAGTAGTTGGATTGGATTTTTATTCGTATGTGTACAAAATTTCAGCTCAAAACTCAAAGATTGCACCAATGGCGCACAAATAGCGGCCCAATGGCGCCCCAATAGCGCACCACTGGCCCAGTGAACAAATGCATAAGAGCAATCTCCAAATCCACCATGTCAAATGCAACCTAAGAGGATTCCACTAATATGGGGATGATTTATAAGGATTTTTGGAAGCCATCCCCGGACTTTTTGAGCTCAACTGAGCTGCTTTTCCATTTTTCCCAATTTACGGGATTTTAATAGTACCAAAAATAAAAAGTCGGACTTCCACTTCTCAGAAAACTCTGAAATTTTGCAGGTAGTTTGACTGAAGTTTTATTCGTGTGTGTACAAAATTTCAGCACAAAACTCAAAAATTAAAATTTCAGCAATCTCCAAATCCACCATGTCAAATGCTACCTAAGAAGATTTCACAAATATGGGGGTGATATATAATGATTTTTGGATGCCTTCCCCGGACATTTTGAGCTCATCTGAGGTGCATTTCCATTTTTCCCGATTTACGGAATTTTAATTGTTCCAAAAATAAAAAGTCGGACTTCCACAACTCTGAAAAGTCTGACATTTTTCAGGTAGTTGAATTGGATTTTTATTGGTTTGTGTTCAAAATTTCAGCTCAAAAATCAAAAATCTAACTAATGGCCCACCAATAGTGCAACAATGCCCCAGTGAACCAATGCATAGGAGGAATGTCTAGATCCACCGTCTCAAATGCTACCTAAGATGATTCCAAAAAAATAGGGATGATTTATAAGAATTTTTGGAAGACTTCCCCGGACATTTTGAGCTCATCTGAGGTGCAATTCCATTTTTCCAGATTTACGGGATTTTAATTGTTCCTAAAATAAAAAGTCGGACTTCCACATCTCAGAAAAATCTGAAATTTTTCAGGTAGTTGGATTGGATTTTTATTCATGTGTGTACAATATTTCAGCTCAAAACTCAAAAATCGAATTATTGGCGCACCAATGGCACCCCAATAGCGCAACAATGGCCCAGTGAACCAATGCATAAGAGGAATCTCCAAATCCAACATGTCAAATGCTACCTAAAATGATTCCAAAAATATAGGAATGATTTATAAGGAATTTTGGATGCCTTCCCCGCACCTTTTAAGCTCATCTGTGGTGCTTTTCCTTTTTTCCCGATTCACTGGATTTTAATTGTTCCAAAAATTAAAAGTCGGACTTCCACTTCTCTGAAAATTCTGAAATTCTGCAGGTACTTGGATTGGATTTTTATTCATGTGTGTACAAAATTTCAGCTCAAAACTCAGAAATCGAACTAATGGCGCACCAAAAGCGCAATGGCGCAACAATGGCGCCCCAATAGTGCAACAATGGCCCAGTGAACCAATGCATAAGAGCAATCTGCAAATCCACCATGTCAAATGCTACCTGAGATGATTCCACAAATATGGGGATGACTTATAAGGATTTTTGGATGCCTTCCCCGGACATTTTGAGCACATCTGAGGTGCAATTCCATTTTTCCCGATTTACAACATTTTAATTGTTCAAAAAACAAAAACATGGACTTCCACGTCGCAGAAAAATTTAAAATTTTGAAGGCAGTTGGATTGGATTTTTATTCGTGTGTGTACAAAATTTCAGCTCAAAACTCAAAACTCAAAATTTCACCTCAAAACTCAAAAATCGAACTAATGGCGCACCAACGGCGCAACAATGGCCAAGTGCACTAATGCGTAAGAGCAATCTCCAAATCCACCATGTCAAATACTACCTAAGATGATTTACAAAATATGGGCATGATTTATAAGGATTTTTGGATGCCTTCCCCGGACATTTTGAGCTCATCTGAGGTGCAATTCCCTTTTTCCCGATTCACGGGATTTTAATTTTTCCAAAAATAAAAAGTCGGACTTCCACATTTCAAAAAATTCTGAAATTCTGCAGGTAGTTGGATTGGATTTTTATTCGTGTGTGTACAAAATTTCAGCTCAAAACTTAAAAATCAAACTAATGGCGCACCAAAAGCACCCCAATAGCGCAACAATGGCCCAATGAACCAATGCATAAGAGCAATCTCCAAGTCCACCAAGTCAAACGCTACCTGAGACGATTCCACAAATATGGGGATGATTTATAAGGATTTTTGGATGCCTTCCCCGGACATTTTGAGCTCATCTGAGGTGCAATTCCATTTTTTTCCGATTTACAATATTTTAATTGTTCCAAAAATAAAAAGTCAGACTTCCACATCTCAGAAAAATCTGAAATTTTACAGGTAGTTGGATTGGATTTTTATTCGTGTGTGTACAAAATTTCAGCTCAAACGTCAAAAATCGAACTAGTGGGACACCAATAGCGCACCAATGGCACCCCAATAGCGCAACAATGGCCCAGTGAACCAAAGCATAAGAGCAATCTCCAAAACCACCATGTCAAATGCTACCTAAAATGAGTCCACAAATATAGGAATGATTTATAAGGAATTTTGGATGCCTACCCCGGACATTTTGAGCTCATTTGAGGTGCTTTTCCGTTTTTCCCGATCTACAGGATTTTAATTGTTCCAAAAATAAAAGTTGGACTTCCACATCACAGAAAAATCTGAAATTTTACAGGTAGTTGAATTGGATTTTTATTGGTGTGTGTGAAAAATTTAAGCTCAAAACTCAGAAATCAAACTAATGACGCACCAATAGCGCACCAATGACGCCCCAATAGCGCAACAACGGCCCAGTGAACCAATGCATAAGAGCAATCTCCAAATCCACCATGTCAAATGCTACCTAAGATGATTCCAAAAGTATGGGAATGATTTATATGATTTTTTGGATGTCTTCCCCGGACATTTTGAGCTCGTACGAGGTGCTTTTCTGTTTTTCCCGATCTACAGGATTTTAATTGTTCCAAAAATAAAAGTCCGACTTCCACATCTCATAAAAATCTGAAATTTTTCAGGTATTTGGATTGGATTTTTATTCATGTGTATACAAAATTTCAGCACAAAACTCAAAAATCGAACTAACGCCGCACCAATAGCGCACCATTGGCGCCCCAATAGCGCAACAATGGCCCAGTGAACCAATGCATAAGAGCATTCACCAAATCCACCATGTCAAATGCTACCTAAGATGTTTCCAAAAATCTGGGGAAGATTTATAAGATTTTTTTGATGCCTTCCCCGGACATTATGAGCTCATCTGAGGTGCAATTCCAATTTTCCTGATTTACGGGATCTTAATTGTTCCAAAAATAAAAAGTCGGACTTTCACGTCTCAGAAAAATCTGAAAATTTGTAGGTAGTTGGATTGGATTTTTATTCGTGTGTGTACAAAATTTCAGCTCAAAACTTAAAAATCAAAATTTCAGCTCAAAACTCAAAAATCGCACCAATGGCGCACCAATAGCGCCCCAATGGCGCCCCAATAGCGCACCAATGGCCCAGTGAACCAATGCATAAGAGCAATCTCCAAATCCACCAAGTCAAATGCTACCTAAGCTGAATCCACAAATTTGGGGATGATGTACAAGGATTTTTGGATGCCATCTCCGGACATTTTGAGCTCGTCTGAGCTGCTTTTCCACTTTTCCCGATTTACGGAATTTTAACTGTTCCAATAATAAAATGTCAGACTTCCACATCACAGAAAAGTCTGAACTTTTGCAGCTAGTGGGATTCAATTTTTATTCGTGTGTGTACAAAATTTCAGCGGAAAACTTAAAAATCTAACTAATGGCGCACCAATAGCGCACCAATGGCACCCCAATAGCGCAACAGTGGCCTAGTGAACCAATGCATAATAGCAATCTCAAAATCCACCATGTCAAATTCTACTTAAGATGATTCCACAAGTATGGGGTTGATTTATAAGGATTTTTGGATGCCTTCCCCGGACATTTTGAGCTCAACTGAGGTGCTTTCCCATTTTTCCAGATTTACGGGATTTTAATTGTTCCAAAAATAAAAATTCGGTTTTCCAGAACCAAGAAAAATCTGAAATTTTGCAAGTAGTCGAATTGGATTTTTATTGATGTGTGTACAAAATTTCAGCAGAAAACTTAAAAATCTAAATGGCGTACCAATGGCACCCCAATAGCGCAACAATGGCCCAGTGAACCAATGCATAGGAGCAATCTCCAAATCCACCATGTCAAATGCTACCTAAGATGATTCCAAAAATATAGGGATGATTTATAAGGATTTATGGATACCTTCCCGGACATTTTGAACTCATCTTAGGTGCAATTCCACTTCTCTAGATTTATGGGATTTTAATTGTTCCTAAAATAAAAAGTCGGAATTCCACGTCACTCAAAAATCTGAAATTTTGCAGGTGGATTGGATTTTTATTCATGTGTGTACAAAATTTCAGCTCAAAACCCAAAAATTAAAATTTCAAATCAAAACTCAAAAATCGCACCAATGGCGCCCCAATAGCGCACCAATAATGCATCAATGGCGCCCCAATGGCGCACCATTGGGCGAGTGAACCAATGCATAAGAGCAATCTCCAAATCCACCATGTCAAATGCTACCTAAGATGATTCCAAAAATATGGGGAAGATTTATAAGGATATTTGGATGCCTTCCCCAGACATTTTGAGCTCATCTGAGGTGCTTTTCAGTTTTTCCCGATTTACAGGATTTTAATTGTTCCAAAAATAAAAAGTAGGACTTCTGCGTCTCAAAAAAATCTGAAATTTTGAAAGTAGTTGGATTGGATTTTTATTCGTATGTGTACAAAATTTCAGCTCAAAACTCAAAAATTGCACCAATGGCGCACAAATAGCGGCCCAGTGGCGCCCCAATAGCGCACCACTGGCCCAGTGAACAAATGCATAAGAGCAATCTCTAAATCCACCATGTCAAATGCAACCTAAGATGATTCCACTAATATGGGGATGATTTATAAGGATTTTTGGAAGCCATCCCCGGACTTTTTGAGCTCAACTGAGCTGCTTTTCCATTTTTCCCAATTTACGGGATTTTAATAGTACCAAAAATAAAAAGTCGGACTTCCACTTCTCAGAAAACTCTGAAATTTTGCAGGTAGTTTGACTGAAGTTTTATTCGTGTGTGTACAAAATTTCAGCACAAAACTCAAAAATTAAAATTTCAGCTCAAAACTCAAAAATCGCACCATTGGCTCACCAACAGAGTACCAATAGCGCACTAATGGCGCCCCAATAGCGCAACAGCGGCCCAGTGAACCATTGCATAAGAGCAATCTCAAAATCCAACATGTCAAACGCTACCTAAGATGATTCCACAAATATGGGGATGATTTATATGGATTTTTGGATGCCTTCCCCGGACATTTTGAGCTCATCTGAGGTGCTTTTCCATTTTTCCCGATTCACTGGATTTTAATTGTTCCAAAAATTAAATGGCGGACTTCCACATCTCTGAAAAATCTGAAATTATGCAGGTAGCTGAATTGGATTATTATTGGTGTGTGTACAAAATTTCAGCTCAAAGCTCAGAAATCGAACTATTGGCACACCAATGGCGCCCCAACGGCGCAACAATGGCACAGTGAACCAATGCATAAGAGCAATCTCCAAATCCACCATGTCAAATGCTACCTAAGATGATTCCAAAAATATGGGGATGATTTATAAGGTTTTTTGGATGCCTTCCCCGGACATTTTGAGCTCTTCTGAGGTGCAATTCCATATTTCCTGATTTAGGGGATTTTAATTGTTCCAAAAATAAAAAGTCGGACATGTGTGTACAAAATTTTTCAGGTAGTTGGATTGGATTTTTATTCAAGTGTGTACAAAATTTCAGCTCAAAACTCAGAAATCGAACTAGTGGCGCACCAATGGCGCCCCAATAGCTCAACAATGGCCTAGTGAACCAATGCATAAAAGCAATCTCCAAATCCACCATGTCAAATGCTGCCTAAGATCATTCCACAAATATGGGGTTGATTTATAAGGATTTTTGGATGCCTTTCCGGGACATTTTGAGCTCATCTGAGGTGCTTTTCCATTTTACCCGATTTACGGGATTTTAATTGTTCCAAAAATAAAAAGTCAGACTTTCACAACCCAGAAAAATCTGAAATTTTTCATGTAGTTGAATTGGATTTTTATTGATGTGTGTACAAACTTTCAGCACAAAACTTAAAAATCTAAATAACGGCGCACTAATAGCGCACCAATGGCGCCCCAATAGCGCAACAACGACCCAGTGAACCAATGCATACGAGCAATCTCCAAATCCACCATGTCAAATGCTACCTAAGATGATTCCAAAGATATATGGATGATTTACATGGATTTTTGGATGCCTTCCCCGGACATTATGAGCTCGTCTGAGGTGCAATTCAATTTTTCCAGATTTACGGGATTTTAAATGTTCCTAAAATAAAAAATCAGACTTCCACGTCTCAAAAAAATCAGAAATTTTGAATTTAGTTGGATTGGATTTTTATTTGTGTGTGTACAAAGTTTCAGCTCAAAACTCAAAAATCAAACTAGTGGCGCACCAATGGCGCACCAATGGCGCCCCAATAGCGCAACAATGGCCTAGTGAACCAATGCATAAAAGCAATCTCCAAATCCACCACGTCAAATGATACCTAAGAAGATTCAAAAAATACGGGGACGATTTATAGGGATATTTGGATGCCTTTCCCGGACATTTTGAGCTGATCTGAGGTGCAATTCCATTTTTCCCGATTTACGAGATTTTAATTGTTCCAAAAATCAAAAATAGGACTTCCACTTCTCAGAGAAATTTAAAATTTTTCAGGTATTTGGATTGGATTTTTATTCGTGTGTGTACAAAATTTCAGCTCAAAACTCAAAAATCGCACCAATGGCGCCCCTATAGCGCACCAATGGCCCAGTGAACCAATGCATAAGAGCAATCTCCAAATCCACCGTGTCAAATGCTTCCTAAGCTGATTCCATAAATATGGGGATGATTTATAAGGATTTTTGGAAGCCATCCCCGGACATTTTGAGCTCGTCTGAGCTGTTTTTCCATTTTTCCCGATTTACGGGATTTTAATTGTTCCAAAAATAAATTATAGGACTTCCACATTACAGAAAAATCTGAACTTTTGCAGGTATAGGGACTGGATTTTTATTTGTGTGTGTACAAAATTTCAACTCAAAACTCAAAAATAAAAATTTCAGCTCAAAACTCAAAAATCGCACCAATGGCGCACCAATAGCGTACCAATAGCGCACTAATGGCGCCCCAATAGCGAACCAATGGCCTAGTGAACCAATGCATAAGACAAATCTCCAAATCCACCATGTAAAATGCTACCTAAGATGATTTCACAAATATGGGGATTATTTATAAGGATTTTCGGATGCCTTCCCCGGACATTTTGAGCTCATCTGAGGTGCTTTTCCTTTTTTCAAGATTTACGGGAATTTAATTGTTGCAAAAATAAAAAGTTGGACTTCCACACCTCAGAAAAGTCTGAAACTTTGCAAGTATTTGGATTGGATTTTTATTCGTGTGTGTCCGAAATTTCAGCTCAAAACTCAAAAAACGCTCCAATGGCGCACTAGTAGCGCACCAATGGCGCCCCAATAGCGCACCAATGGCCCAGTGAACCAATGCATAAGAGCAATCTCCAAAACCACCATGTCAAATGCCACCTAAGCTGATTCCACAAATATGGGGAAGATTTATAAGGATTTTTGGAAGCCATCCCCGGTCATTTTGAGCTCATCTGAGCTGTTTTTCTATTTTTCCCGATTTACGGTATTGTAATTGTTCCGAAAATAAAAAATCCGACATCCACATCCCAGAAAAATATGTAATTTTGCAGTTATTTGGATTGGATTTTTATTCGTGTGTGTACAAAATTTCAGCTCAAAACTCAAAAATCACAATTTCAGCTCAAAACTCAAAAATCGCACCAATGGCGTCCCAATAGCGCACTAATGGCCCAATGAACCGATGCATAAGAGCAATCTCCAAATCCACCATGTCAAATGCTACCTAAAATGAGTCCAAAAATATGGGGATGATTTATACGGAATTTTTGATGCCTTCCACGGACATTTTGAGCTCATCAGAGGTGCTTTTCCATTTTTCCCGATTTACGGGATTTTAATTGATCCAAAAATAAAAAGTCGGACTTTCACTTCCAAGAAAAATTTGAAATTTTTCAGGTAGTTGGATTGGATTTTTATTGGTGTGTCAACAAAATTTCAGCTGAAAACTCAAAAATCGAACCAATGCCGCACCAATAGCGCACCAATGGGCCCCCAGTGGCGCCCCAATAGTGCAACAATGGCCTGGTGAACCAATGCATAAGAGCAATCTCCAAATCCACCATGTCAAATGCTACCTAAGACGATTCCACAAATATGGGGATGATTTACAAGGATTTTTGGATCCCTTCCCCGGATATTTTGAGCTCGTCTGAGGTGCTTTTCCTTTTTCCCGATTTACGGGATTTTAAGTGTTCCAAAAATAAAAATCGGACTTCCACTTCTCAGAAAAATTATAAATTTTGCAGGTAGTTTGATTGGATTTTTATTGGTGGGTGTACAAAATTTCAGCGCTAAACTCGAAAATTGCACCAGGCACCAATGGCGCCCCAATGGCGCTACAGTGGCCCAGTGAACCAATGCGTAAGAGCTGTCTCCGAATCCAGCACGTCAAATCCTACCTAAGACGATTTCACAAATATGGGGATGATTTATACGGATTTTTGCAAGCCTTCCCCCGACATTTTGAGCACATCTGAGGTGCTTTTCTATTTTTCCAGATTTAAGGGTTTTTAATTGTTCCAAAAAAAAAATCAGACTTCCAATTCTCAGAAAAAAATCTGTAATTTTTCAGGTATTTGGATTGGGTTTTTATTCGTGTAGGTACAAAATTTTAGCTCAAAACTAAAAAATCACAATTTCAGATCAAAACTCAAAAATCGCACCAATGGCGTCCCAATAGCACACCAATGGCCCAGTGAACCGATGCATAAGAACAATCTCCAAATCCACCATGTCAAATGCTACCAAAAATGATTCCACAAATATGGGATGATTTATAAGGAATTTTTGGATGCCTTCCCCGGACATTTTGAGCTCATCTGAGGTGCTATTCCATTTTTCCCGATTTACGGGATATTAATTGTTCCAAAAATAAAGAGCCGGACTTTCACATCTCAGAAAAATCTGAAATTTTGCAAGTAGTTGGATTGGATTTTTATTGGTGTGTGTACAAAAGTTCAGCTCAGAACTCAAAAATCGAACCAATGGCGCCCCAATAGCGCAACAATGGCCCGGTGAACCAATGCATATGAGCAATCTCCAAATCCACCTTGTCAAATGCTACCTAAGAAGATTCCAAAAATATGGGGATGATTTATAAGGATTTTTGGATGCCTTCCCCTGACATTTTGAGCTCATCTGAGGTGCAATTCCATTTTTCTAAATTTACGGGATTTTAATTGTTCCAAAAATAAAAAGTGGGACTTCCGCTTCTCAAAAAAATTTGAAATTTTGCAGGTAGTTGGATTGGATTTTTATTCGTGTGTGTACAAAATTTCGGCTCCAAACTCAAAAATCAAAATTTCAGCTCGAAACTTAAAAATCGCACCAATGGCGCCCCAATAGCGCACCAATAGCGCCCCAATAGCGCGCACCAATAGCGCTCCAATAGCGCACCAATGCATAAGAGCAATCTCCAATTCCACCAAGTCAAATGCTCCTTAAGATGATTCCACAAGTATGGGAATGATTTATAATGATTTTTGGATGCCCTCCCCGGATATTGTGAGCTCATCTGAGGCGCTTTTCCATTTTTCCCGATTTATGGTATTTTAATTGTTCAAAAAATAAAAAGTCGCACTTTCACATCTCAGAAAAATCTAAAATTTTGCAGGTAGTTGGATTGGATTTTTATTCATATGTGTACAAAATCTGAGTTCAAAACACAAAAATCGCACCAATGGCGCACCAATAGCGCACCAATGGCCCAGTGAACCAATGCATAAGAGCAGTCTCCAAATCCACCATGTCAAATGCTACCTAAAAAGATTCCACAAATATAGGGAACGATTTATAAGAATTTTTGGATGCCTTCGCCGGACATTTTGAGCTCATCTGAGGTGCTTTTCCACTTTTCCCGATTTACAGGATTTTAATTGTTCTAAAAATAAAAAGTCGGACTTTCACATCTCAGAAAAATTTGAATTTTTGCAGGTAGTTGTATTGGAGTTTTACTGGTGTGTGTACAAAATTTCAGCTCAAAACTCAAAAATCGAACCAATGGCGCACCACTAGCACACCAATGGGCCCGTGAACCAATGCATAAGAGCATTATCCAAATCCACCATGTCAAATGCTACCTGAGATGATTACACAAATATGGGGATGATTTACAAGGATTTTTAGATGCCTTCCCAGACATTTTGAGCTCGTCTGAGGTGCATTTCCATTTTTCCCGATTTACGGGATTTTAATTGTTCCAAAAATAAAAAGTTGGGATTCCACATCTCTAAAAATTCTAAAATTTTGCAGGTACTTTGATTGGATTTTTATTGGTATGTGTACAAAATTTCAGCTCAAAACTCAAAAATCGCACCAAAGGCGCACCAGTCGCGCACCAATGACCAATGGCGCCCCAATGGCCCAGTGAACCAATGCAAAGAGCAATCTCCAAATCCACCAGTTCAAATCCTACCTAAGAAGATTTCACAAATATGGGGATTATTTATAAGAATGTTTGGATGCCTTCTTCGGACATTTTGAGCTCATCTGAGGTGCTTTTCCATTTATCCCGATTTACGGGATTTTAATTGTTCCAAAAATAAAAAGTCGGACTTTTACATCTCAGAAAAATCTGAAATTTTGCAGGTAGTTGGATTGGAGTTTTATTGGTGTGTGTACAAAATTTCAGTACAAAACTCAAAAATCGAACCAGTGGCGTACCAATAGCGCACCAATGGGCCACCAATGGCGTCCCAATAGTGCAACAATGGCCCAGCGAACCAATGCATAAGAGCAATCTCCAAATCCAAAATTTCAAATGCTACCTAAGATGATTCCACAAAAATGGGGTTGGTTTATAAGGATTTTTGGATGCCTTCCCCTGACATTTTGAGCTCATCTGAGGTGCTTTTCAATTTTTCCCGATTTACGGGAATTTAATTGTTGCAAAAATAAAAAGTCGGACTTCCACGTCTCAGAAAAATTTGAAACTTTGCAAGTAGTTGGTTTGGATTTTTATTCGCGTGTGTCCAAAATTTTAGCTCAAAACTCAAAAATCGCACCAATGGCGCCCCGATAGCGCCCCAATGACGCCCCAATAGCGCACCAATGGCCCAGTGAACCAATGCATATGAGCAATCTCCAAATCCACCACGTCAAATGCTACCTAAGATGAATCCACAAATATGGCGATGATTTATAAGGATTTTTTGATGCCTTCCTCGGGCATTTTGAGCTCATCTGAGGTGCTTTTCCATTTTTCTCGATTTACGGGGTTTTAATTGTTCCAAAAATTAAAAGTCAGACTTCCACATCTCAGAAAAATCTGAAATTTTGCAGGTAGTTGAATTGGATTTTTATTGATGTGTGTACAAAATTTCAGCTCAAAATTCAAAAATCGAACAAGTGGCGCATCAACAACAAACCAATGGCGCACCAATAGCGCAACAATGGCCCAGTGAACCAATGCATAAGAGAAATCTCCAAATCCACCATGTCAAATGCTACCTAAGATGATTTTTCAAAAATATGGGGACGATTTATAAGGTTTTTTGGATGCCTTCCCTGGACGTTTTGAGCCCATCTGAGGTGCAATTCCAGTTTTCCCGATTTACGGGATTTTAATTGTTCCAAAAATAAAAATCGGACTTCTACATCTCAGAAAAATCTTAAATTTTGCAGGTAGTTGGATTTAATTTTTATACATGTGTGTATAAAATTTCAGCTAAAAACTTAAAAATAAAAATTTCAGCTCAAAACTCAAAAATCGCACCAATGCCGCCCCAATAGCGCACCAATGGCGCCCCAATAGCTCACCAATGGCCCAGTGAGCCAATGCATAAGAGCAATCTCCAAATCCACCATGTCAAATGCTACCTAAGCTGATTCCACAAATATGGGGATGATTTATAAGGATTTTTTGATGTCATCCCCGGACATTTTGAGCTCATCTGAGCTGCTTTTCCATTTTTCCCAATTTACGGGATTTTAATTGTTCTAAAAATAAAAAGTTGGACTTCCACATCTCAGAGAAAATCTGAAATTTTGCAGGTAGTTGAATTGGAATTTTATTCATGTGCGTAAAAAATTTCAGCTCAAAACTTAAAAATCAAAATTTCAGCTCAAAACTCAAAAATCGCACCAATGGCGCACCAATAGCGTACCAATAGCGCACTAATGGCGCCCCAATAGCGAACCAATGCCCCAATGAACCAATGCATAAGAGAAATCTCCAAATTCACCATGTGAAATGCTACCTAAGAGGATTCCAGAAATGTGGGGATGATTTATAAGGATTTTTGGATGCCTTCCCCGGACATTTTGACCTCATCTGAGGTGTTTTTCCATTTTTCCCGATTTACGGGAATTTAATTTTTCCAAAAATAAAAAGTCGGATTTTAACATCTCAGAAAAATCTGGAATTTTTCAGGTAGTTGAATTGGATTTTTATTCGTGTGTGTACAAATTTTCAGCTCAAAACTAAAAAATCGCACCAATGGCCCACCAATAGCGCAACAATTGCCGAGTGAACCAATGCATAAAAGCAATCTCCAAATCCACCATGTCAAATGCTACCTAAGATGATTCCACAAATATGGGGAGGATTTATAAGGATTTTTTGATGCCTTCCCCGGATATTTTGACCTCGTCTGAGGTGCTTTTCCATTTTTCCAGATTTTACGGGATTTTATTTGTTCCAGAATCAATAAGTCGGACTTCTATGTCTCAGAAAATTTTAAAATTTTTCAAGTAGTTGGATTGGATTTTTATTGTTGTGTGTACAAAATTTGAGCTCAAAATTCATAAATTGCACCAATGGCGCACCAGTAGCTCCCCAATGGCGCACGAACGGCGCCCCAATGGCCTAGTTAACCAACGCATAGGAGCAATTTCCAAATCCCCCATGTCGAATCCTACCAAACAAAATTTCAAAAATATGGGGATGATTTATAATGAATTTTAGATGCCTTCCCCGGACTTTTTGAGCTCATCTGAGGTCCTTTTTCATTTTTCTCGATTTACGGGTTTTTAATTGTTCAAAAATAAAAAGTCGGACTTCCACGTCTCAGAAAAATCTAAAATTTTGCAGGTAGTTGGAAAGGATTTTTATTCATGTGTGTACAAAATATCAGCTCAAAACTCAAAAATCAAAATTTCAGCCCATAACTCAAAAATCGCACCAATGGCGCCCCAATAGCGCACCAATAGCGCCCCAATAGCGCACCAATGGCTCAGTGAACCAATGCATAAGAGCAATCTCCAAATCCGCCATGTCAAATGCTACCTAAGATGATTGCACAAATATGGGGAAGGGTTATAAGGATTTTTGGATGCCTTCCCCGGACATTTTGAGCTCATTTGAGGTGCTTTTCCATTTTTCCCGATTTACTGGACTTTAATTGTTCCAAAAATTAAAAGTCGGACTTCCACAACTCAGAAAAATCTGAAATTTTTCAGGTAGTTGAATTAGATTTTTATTGGTGTGTGTACAAAATTTCAGCTCAAAACTCAAAAATCGAACTAATGGCGCATCAATAACGCACCAACGGCGCCCCAATAGCGCAACAATGGCCCAGTGAACCAATGCATAGGAGAAATCTCCAAATCCATCATGTCAAATGCTACGTAAGATGATTCAAAAAATATGGGGACGATTTATAAGGATTTTTGGATGCCTTCCCCGGACATTTTGAGCTCGTCTGAGGTGCAATTCCATTTCTCCTGATTTACGGGATTTTAATTGTTCCAAAAATTAAAAATCGGACTTGCACTACTCAGAAAATTCTAAACTTTTGCATGTAGTTGGATTGGATTTTTTATACATGTGAGTACAAAATTTTAGCTCAAAACTCAAAAATTAAAATTTCAGCTCAAAACTCAAAAATCGCACCAATAGCGCACCAATGGCGCCCCAATAGCGCACCATTGGCCCAGTGAACCAATGCCTAAGAGCAATCTCCAAATCCACCATGTAAAATGCTACCTAAGATGATTCCACAAATTTGGGGATGATTTATAAGGATTTTTGGATGCCTTTCCCGGACATTTTGAGCTCATCTGAGGTGCTTTTCCATTTTTCCCGATTTACGGGAATTTATTTGTTCCAAAAATAAAACGTCGGCCTTCCACAACTCAGAAAAATCTAAAATTTTTCAGGTAGTTGGATTAGATTTTTATTTGCGTGTCTACAAAATTTCAGTTGAAAACTCAAAAAGCGAACTAATAGCGCACCAGTGGCGCCCCAATTGCCCACTGAACCAATGCATAAGAGCAATCTCAAAATCCACCATGTTAAATACTACCTAAGTTGATTCCACAAAAATGGGGATGTTTTATATGGAATTTTGGATGCCTTCCCCGGACATTTTGAGCTCATCTGAGGTGCTTTTCCGTTTTTCCCGATTTACAGGATTTTAATTGTTCCAAAAATAAAAAGTCGGACTTCGATGTCTCAGAAAAATCTGAAATTTTGCAGGTAGTTGGATTGGATTTTTATTCGTGTGTGTACAAAATTTCAGCTCAGAACTCAAAATTTGAACCAATGGCGGAACAATAGCGCACAAAAGGCGCCCCATTAGCGCAATAATGGCGCCCCAATCGCGCAACAATGGCCCAGCGAACCAATGCATAAGAGCAATCTCCAAATCCAAATTGTTAAATGCAACCAAAAATGATTCCACGAACGTGGGGATGATTTATAAGGATTTTTGGATGCCTTCCCCGGACATTTTGAGCTAATCTGAGGTGTTTTTCCATTTTTCCCGATTTACGGGAATTTAATTGTTGCAAAAACAAAAAATCGGACATCCACATCTAAGAAAAATCTGAAATTTTGCAGGTAGTTGAATTGGATTTTTATTCGTGCGTACAAATTTTCAGCTCAAAACTCAAAAATCGCACCAATGGCGCCCCAATAGCGCAACAATGGCCCAGTGAACCAATGCATAAAAGCAATCTGCAAATCCACCATGTCAAATGCTACCTAAGATGAATCCAAAAATATGGGGACGATTTATATGGATTTTTGGATGCCTTCCCCGGATATTTTGACCTCGTCTGAGGTGCTTTTCCATTTTTCCCGATTTTACGGGATCTTATTTGTTCCAGAAACAAAAAGTCGGGCTTCTATATCTCAGAAAAATTTGAAATTTTTCAGGTAGATGGATTGGATTTTTATTGGTGTGTGTACAAAATTTCAGCTCAAAACTCATAAATCGCACCAATGGCGCACCAGTAGCTCCCAAATGGCGCACCAATGGCGCCCCAATGGCCCAGTGAACCAATGGATAAGAGCAATTTCCAAATCCACCATGTCAAATCCTAAAAAAGATGATTCCAAAAATATAGGGATGATTTATAATGATTTTGGGATGCCTTCCCCGGACTTTTTGAGCTCATCTGAGGTGCTTTTTCATTTTTCACGATTTACGGGATTTTAATTGTTCAAAAATAAAAAAGTCGGACTTCACTCCGAAAAATCTAAAATTTTGCAGGTAGTTGGAATGGATTTTTATTCATGTGTGTACAAAATTTCAGCAAAAAACGCAAAAATCAAAATTTCAGCCCAAAACTCCAAAATCGCACCAATGGCGCCCCAATAGCGCACCAATAGCGCCCCAATAGCGCACCAAAGGCCCAGTGAACCAATGCATAAGACAAATCTCCAAATCCGCCATGTCAAATGCTACCTAAGATGATTCCACAAATATGGGGAAGAGTTATAAGGATTTTTGGATGCCTTCCCTGACATTTTGAGCTCATCTGAGATGCTTTTCCATTTTTCCCGATTTACAGGATTTTAATTGCTCCAAAAATTAAAAGTCGGACTTCCACTTCTCAGAAAAGTCTGAAATTTTTCAGGTAGCTGAATTGGATTTTTATTGGTGTGTGTACAAAATTTCAGCTCAAAACTCAAAAATCAAACTAATGGCGCATCAATAACGCACCAATGGCGCCCCTATAGCGCAACAATGGCCCAGTGAACCAATGCATAGGAGAAATCTCCAAATCCATCTTGTCAAATGCTACGTAAGATGATTCCAAAAATATGTGGATGATTTATAAGGATTTTTTGATGCCTTCGCCGGACATTTTGAGCTCGTCTAAGGTGCAATTCCATTTCTCCCGATTTACGGGATTTTAATTGTTCCAAAAATAAAAAGTCGGACTTCCACAACTCAGAAAAATCTAAAATTTTGCAGGTAGTTGCATTGGATTTTTATACATGTGTGTACAAAATTTTAGCTCAAAACTCAAAAATCGCACCAATAGTGCACCAGTGGCGCCCCAATAGCGCACCAATGGCGCCCCAGTAGTGCCCCAATGGCGCCCCAATAGCGCACCATTGGCCCAGTGAACCAATGCTTAAGAGCAATCTCCGAATCCACCATGTCAAATGCTACCTAAGATGATTCCACAAATATGGGGATGATTTATAAGGATTTTTGGATGCCTTTCCCGGACATTTTGAGCTCATCTGAGGTGCTTTTCCATTTTTCCCGATTTACGGGAATTTAATTGTTCCAAAAATAAAACGTCGGACTTCTACAACTCAGAAAAATCTAAAATTTTTCAGGTAGTTTTTTTTTTATGCTAATCGAATATATTTATTATTTCTAACGAAATTTACAAAGAATACGGACCCAGGGAAATGCCCTGAAGGTTCCCGTTGAATAACAACACCCACAAGTAGCAACACCCACTACCCTGAATATGCTATTGTTACAGTTTTACCAGAACAGCAGCCCCTGAAAGGTTCAGAGGAAGAAAACACCATTCCCACACTGTACGGGAACCGCGGGTGTAAAACCTTGAACCACCCTAAGGCCCGAACAAGAACAATGTCAAAGAGCATATCCACCTGGAGAGACTTGTGATGGAACACCAAAGCATTTCGTGCAAGCCAGATGGACCACAACATGGCAAGCCCCAAAGTCATCCGAGCTTGCTCCGCATGTCGGATGCCGGCTAGCCCCAAGCAATGAAGAAGCCAACACTCCAAACCACCAGGAGACACCCAACAAACTCCCCACCATCGACATAACCGTTGCCACAGTGGCACAAGACAAGGACAAAGAAGGAAAAAATGAGCAACATCTTCTGCTTGTGCCCCGCAAAAAGAACAAAGCGACTCCGGCGCCGGAATAACACCCCGCCAAGAAAGAGAATCCCGTGTTTCAACACCCCCATTCAGCAGCAACCATAGGAAACATTCAACCTTAACAGGGACCAAACACAACCAAGGTAAGGGCCCAGGAAGAACCTGTACAGTGGAGGACAACAAAAGATATCCGGACCTCACTGAAAACTGCCCATGACTAGTCTGCTCCCATCGCCAATTGTCTGCGCGATCCGGAGTAAAAACCACGGCCTCTAACTCCTCCTAAATCTGACTACAAATCTCCTCCTCCCACCCATATAATGACCGAACCCAGCCCACCGATGCCGACGGATGCAAATAACCAGCAAGCTTAACTTCCATCACCGAGGCATGCGGGAAGGTGGAAACCCGGAAAAGCCGAGGGAAACAAGCCTCCAAACAGCAGAGCAATGACCAAGAATCAGTCCAAAAAATAACACGATCACCCCATCCCATCTACAATGTCATCCCAGACTGCAATGAATCATTTCCCTGACCCGTGGTTCCACCGGACCAAACAATGTGACGCCATATGGGAGATGCCTTAGATAAATTGAACAAGGGTGACATAGCATGCGTTTGTAAGCCACACTTCGCATGAATGAGTTGCTGCCACAAATGCCCTTCCTCTAGATGATACCGCCAGAACCATTTGAACAGCAGACACTTATTTTTAAGCACCAAATTCTCAACCCCTAAACCCCCACGATGCTTAGGGGTAGTCACCTTATCCCATGCAACAAGGCTGATCTTCCTACATTGGACAGTGCCTCCCCATAAAAACTCTCGCTCAATCCGAACCAACTTCCTTCGGACAGCCACCGGTAACTTAAACATCGATAGAAAATAGAGCGGTAAAGAGGATAAAACTGCCTTAACAAGGACCAACCTGCCAGCAAAGGACAAGAATCGGCCCTTCCAGGAACGCAACTGGCAACGAAATTTTTGAATTACCGGCTCCCAATACTTGGCCCGCCGCATGCAAGCACCCAGAGGTAACCCCAGATACACAAAAGGCAAACTTTATGGCTTACAGAAGAGCCTCCCAGCCCACGAAACAACCTCCCTCCTAACCATACAAACCCCAGCTAATCCACTCTTATGAAAATTGATGCTCAAGCCGGATAGCATCTCAAAGCACCGAAGAACTCGTTTGAGAATAGGGAGTTGGTCTGGCTTGGAAAATAATAAGGTATCATCAGCAAACTGCAGATGAGAGATAGGAATACCATGCAACACTATGGGTTCAATCAAGTCGCGCTGACAAGCTCTACTCACCAATGCATTGAGGCCCTCGGCAGCCAGTAAGAAAAGAAAAGAAAAGAAAAGGAGAGAGCGGATCACCTTGCTTTAGCCCTTTTTGTACCCCAAACCCCAGACTAGGAGACCCATTGATAAGCACAGATAAAGACGAAGAATGCAAACACCCCCGAATCCAAGACAACCACTTATCACCAAACCCCATCCTATGCATCACTTGCAAGAGATACTGCCAAGAGATGGAATCATACGCCTTTCTGAAATCAAGCTTCCAAACTGCAGCTGACAACTTTGAAGCTTTTAGAGAGTGAATAACCTCAGATGCAACCAAATGACAGTCCAGGATGTTCCTCCCAGCGATAAATGCTGATTGCGTCCTGCTAACCAGTGAGTCCATAACCGGCTTAATCCTTTCAGCAAGGATCTTGGAAACAATTTTGTAAACACCATTAATCAAGGTGATGGGACGATAATCATCAAAACCAACAGCCTCCCCCTTCTTTGGTAATAGAGTAATGTAACCACAGTTGGCTCCCATCGGTAAACATCCAGTATCAAAGAAGCCACACACCAAATCAAAGAGGTCAAACTGGAGAATGTCCCTACATCGTTTGTAAAATGAGAAATTGAACCCGTCAGGACCAGGTGCCTTAGCACTATCACAAGCCAAAACTGCCGACTTGATCTCCTCCAAGGTCACTGGCCTCTCCAAAAAGGCAGCCACACTAACATCAATCGAACGAAAAGGCAAGCTCCCAAGCCCTGGCCGAAAGCCTGTATGGTCACTATACAAATTGGAGAAAAAAGACACGGTTGCACCTTTGATGCCCTGTGGACTTGTAATCTCATTTTCACCAGACATAATGTAATGAATGCCTTCTTTCTTCCCCTATTACAAGCCACAGTATGAAAAAATTTGGTATTACGATCCCCGAGCTTACCTCAAGTGATCCTGGATTTTTGCCTCCAAATACTCTCCCTATGACGCTCCTTTCGGATGAGATTGGAACGAAATTCAGCAAGGTGTTGCTGTTCTGTGTCCGGCAAGGAGGTCTGTTCAAAGCGGAGCTCCAACTCATCCACTGCTTTCTGCAACTCAAGAACCTGATTATCCATATTTACAAAGGATTGTTTGTTCCACCGTGCAAGCTCCACCCATAAACGGCTTAGCTTTTTCAAGAAGCAAAATTTTCCTGGCACAACCCCTTCAATCCTTCTCCACATATCATGAATAATAGCATCAAACTCCGGAAAATCCCACCAACAAGAAAGAAATCGGAAAGGTTTGAAACCCCAATCCACCCTCTCCTGTTCTAAAATAATCGGCCAATGGTCCGAGGAGCTGCGACTCGCCGATTGTAAAGTCAAAGACGGGAAAATAATACTCCATTCCGGTTCCGCCATCGCACGATCAATCCTGCTGGATGACTTAGTATTAGTCCACGTGAACAACCTTCCTTCCAAAGGGAACTCCAGGAGATTCAAGGACCCCATAAAATTACTAAGTGCCCTCGCCCTCGGGCACAAAATCTACCACTCTTCCGTTCCTCCGCACGCAGAGTCTCATTAAAATCCCCCACTACTAGCCATGGAGCTGGATAAAAAGACTTCAACTGCACCAATTCAGCCCACATGTCAATCCTCAATTGTAAATCAGTAGGTGCGTAAACAAAACAAAGGACCACCACATCACTGCACTGTTTGAACTTTCCTTCCACTAAAATCCATCGCTCTCGTTGCACCACCCTGGAACTTGTGAACTCATGACCATCCCACATTAACAACATATCCACCGGCAAGTCCTACGGCGGCCACTGAGATAAATTCCAAGTTAGGTGGAGACCATACCCTGCGACACCAATGCTCAAACAACACCTGCGACGCGTTTCACAAAGGAAAATAAATTGTGCTCTATGTTGAAATATCAAGGACCGAAGATGACGGTGCTTAGAAGAGGCTAGAGCCCCTCTTGAATTCCACGAAATGAGACTAAACATCAACGTGTGACTGAGTCCATTCTGCCTGTTCTTTCTCAACCAATTCTAAAGCCATTTGTGTTGTCTGCTCTAAGTGCTCCCCTCTATCCCAACCGAGCTCATCCTCAACTGCAATAGTTAACCGAGCTTCCTGACGAGGAGAGAAGCTGCCCTGTTCTGGATTGTGGGAATGACTGCCTAATGACTGCGTCTCCCTCGAATGGCCTTGCCGCAAACTCGCGGTCCCATCCGTTAAGTATACACCAGGAGATACACCGACGGAGGGAGCTCTACCTGGGGCCGTTACCTTCCTTGCCCTCTTCCTTGTACATACACGAGCCCTGCTAATGGCCCTAGCGAGCCTGCTCTCAAGAAACTGATTGTATCGAGAATCGTCAGACCTGCAAATTTCAGAGTCAGAGTGATAATAGGAACCAGACGAGGGCGTCTCTGAAACTGTGTTTATGGCAAGGTCTTGGGCCGCGGTTGTGGGCTTCGGTGAGAAGCCTGGTGGATATAGGGGGTCCGAGTCTTCCTGATCCACTAATGGGGAAAATGTGTTGAATAAAGGTGTTGGGCATGCATTATTGTTGGCCTCATGACGTGGCTGATTCAAAAAATCTGCACCATTAAAACCCCTCGCCATAAATGGCGGATAGCTGAACCTAGAAACGGCCTTGTTTTTTCCCAAACCAACATCCCCACTAGTTGACCTTCCCATATCAGTAGACCTAGCAATAATGGGCATTAACTTAAAAGGATCATCCCTAATCTCCGAAGAATCCCGCTGAATAACCTCCCCAATAGCGCACCATTGGCGCCCCAATAGCGCACCAATGGCCCAGTGAACCAATGCTTAAGAGCAATCTCCAAATCCACCATGTCAAATGCTACCTAAGCTGATTCCACAAATATGGGGATGATTTATAAGGAATTTTGGAAGCCATCCTCGGACATTTTGAGCTCGTCTGAGCTGCTTTTCCATTTTTCCCGATTTATGGCATTTTAATTGTTCCAAAAATAAAATGTCGGACTTCCACGTCACAGAAAAACCTGAACTTTTGCAGGTAGTGGGATTGGATTTTTATTCATGTGCGTACAAAGTTTCAACTAAAAACTCAAAAATCAAAATTTCAGCTCAAAACTCAAAAATCGCACCAATGGCGCCCCAATAGCGTACCAATAGCACTAATGGCGCCCCAATAGCGAACCAATGGCCCAGTGAACCAATGCATAAGAGAAATCTCTAAATCCACCATGTAAAATGCTACCTAAGATGATTCCACAAATATGGGGATGATTTATAAGGATTTTCGGATGCCTTCCCCTAACATTTTGAGCTCATCGAGGTGCTTTTCCATTTTTCCCGAATTACGGGATTTTAATTGTTCCAAAAATAAAAAGTCGGATTTTCACATCTCAGAAAAATCTGATATTTTTCAGGTAGTTGGATTGGATTTTTATTGGTGTGTGTAAAAAATTTCAGCTCAAAACGCAAAAATCGAGCCAGTGGCGCACCAACGGCACACCAATGGCGCCCCAGTAGCGCAACAATGGCCCAGCGAACCAATGCATAAGAGCAATTTCCAAATCCAAAATGTCAAATGCTACCTAAAATGATTCCAAAAATATGGGGATGATTTATAAGAATTTTTGGATGCCTTTCCCGGACATTTGGAGCTCATCTGAGGTGCTTTTCCATTTTTCCCGATTTACGGGAATTTAATTGTTGCAAAAAAAAAAAAACAAAGTCGGATATCCACATCTCAGAAAAATCTGAAACTTTGCAGGTAGTTGGATTGGATTTTTAGTCGTGTGTGTACAAAATTTCAGCTCAAAACTCAAAAATCGCATCAATGGTTCACCAATGGCGCAGCAATAGCGCCCCAATGGCCTAGTGAACCAATGCATATGAGCAATCTCCAAATCCACCATGTCAAATGCTACCTAAGATGAATCCACACATATGGCGATGGTTTATAAGGATTTTTTGATACCTTCCCCGGACATTTTGAGCTCATCTGAGGTGCTTTTCTATTTTTCTCATTTTATGGGATTTTAATTGTTCCAAAAATTAAAAGTTGGACTTCCGCATCTCAGAAAAATTTGAAATTTTGCAGGTAATTGAATTGCATTTTTATTGGTGTGTGTACAAAAATTTCAGCACAAAACTCAAAAATCAAACGAATGGCGCCCCAATAACGCACCAATGGCGCACCAATAGCGCAACAATGGCCCAGTGAACCAATGCCTATGAGAAATCTCCAAATCCACCATGTCAAATGCTACCTAAGATGATTCCAAAAATTTAGGGACGACTTATAAGGATTTTTGGAAGCCCTCCCCGAAAATTTTGAGCTGATTTGAGCTGCTTTTCAATTTTTCCCGATTTACGGGATTTTAATTGTTCCAACAATAAAATGTCAGAATTCCACATCACAGAAAAATCTGAACTTTTGCAGGTAGTGGTATTGGATTTTTGTTTGTGTGTGTACAAAATTTCAACTCAAAAATCAAAATTTCAGCTCAAAACTCAAAAATCGCACCAATGGTGCACCAATAGCGTACCAGTAGCGCACTAATGGCGCCCCAATAGCGAACCTATGGCCCAGTGAACCAACGCCTAAGAGAAATCTCCAAATCCATCATGTCAAATGCTACCTAAGATGACTCCACAAATATGGGGATGATTTATAAGAATTTTCGGATGCCTTCCCCGGACATTTTGAGCTCATTTGAGGTGCTTTTCCAATTTTCCCGATTTACGGGATTTTAATTGTTCCAAATATAAAAATTAAATTTTCACTTCTCAGAAAAATCTGAAATTTTTCAGGTAGTTGGATTGGATTTTTATTGGTGTGTGTACAAAATCTCTGCTCAAAACTCAAAAATCAAGCCAGTGGCGCACCAATAGCGCACCAATGGTGCCCCAATACCGCAACAATGGCCCAGCGAACCAATGCATAAGAGCAATCTCCAAATCCAAAATGTCAAATGCTACCAAAATGATTCCAAAAATATGGGGATGATTTATAAGCATTTTTGGATGTCTTCCCCGGACATTTTGAGCTCATCTGAGGCGCTTTTCCATTTTTCCCGATTTACGGGAATTTAATTTTTGCAAAAATAAAAAGTCGGACTTCCACATCTCAGAAAAATCTGAAACATTGCAGGTAGTTGGAATGGATTTTTATTCGTGTGTGCACAAAATTTCAGCTCAAAACTCAAAAATCGCATCAATGGCGCACCAATAGCGCAACAATAGAGCCCCAATGGCGCCCCAATAGTGCACCAATGGCCTAGTGAACCAATGCTTATGAGCAATCTCCAAATCCACCATGTCAAATGCTACCTAAGATGAATCCACAAATATGGCGATGATTTATAAGGATTTTTTGATTCCTTCCCTGGACATTTTGAGCTCATCTAAGGTGCTTTTCCATTTTTTCCGATTTACGGGATTTTAACTGTTCCAAAAATTAAAAGTCGGACTTCCAAATTTGAGGTAGTTGGATTGTATTTTTATTGGTGTGTCTACAAAATTTCAGCTCCAAACTCAAAAATCGAACTAATAGCGCTCCAATAGCGCACCAATGGCGCCCCAATAGCGCACCAATGGCCCAGTGAACCAATGCATAAGAGCAATCTCAAAATCCACCATGTCAAATGCTATCTAAGTTGATTCCAAAAATATGGGGATGATTTATAAGGAATTTTGGATGCCTTCCCCAGACATTTTGAGCTCATCTGAGGTGCTTTTCCGTTTTTCCCGATTTACAGGATTTTAATGGTTCCAAAAATAAAAAGTCGGACTTCCACTTCTCAGAAAAATCTGAAATTCTGCAGGTATTTGGATAAGATTTTTATTCGTGTGTGTACAAATTTTCAGCTCAAAACTCAAAAACCAAAATTTCAGCTCAAAACTCAAAAATCGCACCAATGGTGCCCCAATAGCGCACCAATGGCCCAGTGAACCAATACGTAGGAGCAATCTCCAAATCCACCATGTTAAATGCTACCTAAGATGAATCCCCAAACATGGGGACGATTTATAAGGATTTTTGGATGCCTTCCCCGGACATTTTGAGCTCATCTGAGGTGGTTTTACATTTTTTCCGATTTACGGGATTTTAGTTGTTCCAAAAATAAAAAGTCGGACTTCCACATCTCAGAAAAATCTGAAATTTTACCAGTAGTTGGATTAGATTTTTATTCGTGTGTGTACAAAATTTCAGCACAAAACTAAAAAATCACACCAATGGCGCCCCAATAGCCCACCAATGGCCCAGTGAAGCAATGCATAAGAGCAAACTACAAATCCACCATGTCAAATGATGATTTGACATGGTGATGATTTATGGGGATGATTTATATGGATTTTTGGATGCCTTTTTCTGACATTTTGAGGTCATCTGAGGTGCTTTTCCATTTTTCCCGATTTACGGGGTTTTAGTTGTTCCAATAATAAAAAGTCGGACTTCCACATCTCAGAAAAATCTGAAATTTTGTAGGTAGTTGGATTGAATATTTATTGGTGTGTGTAGAAAATTTCTGCTCAAAACTCGAAAATCAAAATTTCAGCTCAAAACTCAAAATCGGACCAATAGCTCACCAATGGCGCACCAATAGCGGCCCAATGGCGCACCAATGGCGCCTCAATAGTGCACCGATGGCCTAGTGAACCAATGCATAAGAGCAATCTCCAAATCCACCATGTAAAATGCTACCTAAGACGATTCCAAAAATATGGGGACGATTTATAAGGATTTTTGGGTGCCTTCCCCGGATATTTTGAGCTCATCTGAGGTGATTTTCCATTTTTCCCGATTTACGGGATTTTAATTCTTGCAATAATAAAAAGTCGGACTTCCACACCTCAGAAAAAACTGAAATTTTGCAGGTAATTGGACTGGATTTTTATTGTTGTGTGTCCAAAATTTCAGCTCAAAACCCAAAAATCAAAATTTCAGCAGAAAACTTAAAAATCGCACCAATGACGCTCCAATGGCGCCCCAATGGCGCGCTAATGAGCAATCTCTAAATCCCTCATGTTAAATGCTACCTAAGAAGAATCCCCAAATATGGGGACGATTTATAAGGATTTTTAGATGCCTTCCCCGGACATTTTGAGCTCATCTGGGGTGCTTTTCCATTTTTCCCGATTTACGGGATTTTAATTGTTCCAAAAATGAAAAGTCGGATTTCCACTTCTCAGAAAATTCTGACATTTTGCAGGTAGTTGGATTGGGGTTTTATTGGTTTGTGTAAAACATTTCAGCTCAAAACTCAAAAAATAAAATTTCAGCACAAAACTCAAAAATCGCACCAGTGGCGCACCATTGGCGCCCCATTGGCCGAGTGAACCAATGCATAAGAGCAATCTCCAAATCCACCATGTCAAATGCTCCTAAGAAGATTCAACAAATATGGGGATGTTTTATATGGACTTTTGGATTCCTTTCCCGGAGATTTTGAGCTCATCTGAGGTGCTTTTCTATTTTTCCCGATTTACGGGATTTTAATTGTTCCAAAAATAGTAGTCTTACTACCACATCTCAGAAAATTTTGAAATTTTGCAGGTAGTTGGTTTGGATTTTTATTGGTGCTTGTATAGAATTTCAGCTCAAAACTCAAAAATCAAAATTTCAGCACAAAACTCAAAAATCGCACCAATGGCGCATCAATGGCGCACCAATAGCGCCCCAATAGCGCATCATTGGCGCACCAATGGTCCCCCAATAGCGCACCAATGCCCAGTGAATCAATGCATAAGAGAAATCTCCAAATCCACCATGTCAAACGCTACCTAAGATGATTTCACAAATATGGGGATGATATATAAGGATTTTTGGATGCCTTCCCCGGACATTTTGAGCTCATCTAAGGTTCTTTTCTATTTTTCCTGATTTACGGGATTTTAATTGTTCCAAAAATAAAAATTCGAACTTCCACTTCTCACAAAAAATCTGAAATTTTGCAGGTAATTGGATTCGGTTTTTATTGGAGTGTATAAAAAATTTCAGCTCACAACTCAAAAATCAAAATTTGTGCTCAAAACTCAAAAATCGCACCAATGGCGCAGCAATAGCGCCCCAATAGCGCAACAATGGCGCACCAATGGCGCCCCAATAGCGCATCAATGGCGCACCAATGGCGCTCCAATAGCGCACCAATGGCCCAGTGAACCATTGCATAAGAGCAATCTCCAAATCCACCATGTCAAACGCTACCTAAGATGATTCCACAAGTATGGGAATGATTTATAAGGATTTTTGGATGCCTTCTCCGGACATTTTGAGCTCATCTGAGGTGCTTTTCTATTTTTCCTGATTTATGGGATTTTAATTGTTCCAAAAATAAAAAGTCGGACTTCCACATCTCAGAAAATTCTGAAATGTTACTGGTAGTTGGATTGGATTTTTATTGGTGTGTTTACAAAATTTCAGCTCAGAACCCCAAAATCAAAATTTCAGCTCAAAACATAAAAATCGTACCAATAGCTCACCAATGAGCATTCCCCAAATCCACCAAGTCAATTGCTACCGATTCCACAAATTTGGGGATGATTTATAAGGATTTT
>JAKUCV010001287.1:0-53215 GCA_028386065.3 Turnera subulata | reverse complement strand
TGGGGATGATTTATAAGGATTTTAAGATGCCTTCCCCGGACATTTTGAGCTCATCTGGGGTGCTTTTCCATTTTTCGCGATTTACGGGATTTTAATTGTTCCAAAAATGAAAAGTCGGATTTCCACATCTCAAAAAAATTCTGACATTTTGCAGGTAGTTGGATTGGGTTTTTATGGGTTTGTGTAAAAAATTTCAGCTCAAAACTCAAAAATTAAAATTTCAGCACAAAACTCAAAAATCGCACCAGTGGCGCACCAATGGCCCAGTGAACCAATGCATAAGAGCAATCTCCAAATCCACCAAGTCAAAAGCTTTCTAAGAAGATTTGACAAATATGGGGATCTTTTATATGGGCTTTTGGATGCCTTTCCCGGAGATTTTGAGCTCCTCTGAGGTGCTTTTCTATTTTTCCCGATTTTCGGGATTTTAATTGTACCAAAAATAGAAGTCTTACTTCCACATCTCAGAAAATTTTAAAATTTTGCAGGTAGTTGGTTTGGATTTTTATTGGTGTTTGTACAGAATTTCTGCTGAAAACTCAAAAATCAAAATTTCAGCACAAAACTCAAAAATCGCACCAATGGCGCATCAATGGCGCACCAATAGCGCCCCAATAGCGCATCATTGGCGCACCAATGGTCCCCCAATAGCGCACCAATGCCCAGTGAATCAATGCATAAGAGAAATCTCCAAATCCACCATGTCAAACGCTACCTAAGATGATTTCACAAATATGGGGATGATATATAAGGATTTTTGGATGCCTTCCCCGGACATTTTGAGCTCATCTAAGGTTCTTTTCTATTTTTCCTGATTTACGGGATTTTAATTGTTCCAAAAATAAAAATTCGAACTTCCACTTCTCACAAAAAATCTGAAATTTTGCAGGTAATTGGATTCGGTTTTTATTGGAGTGTATAAAAAATTTCAGCTCACAACTCAAAAATCAAAATTTGTGCTCAAAACTCAAAAATCGCACCAATGGCGCAGCAATAGCGCCCCAATAGCGCAACAATGGCGCACCAATGGCGCCCCAATAGCGCATCAATGGCGCACCAATGGCGCTCCAATAGCGCACCAATGGCCCAGTGAACCATTGCATAAGAGCAATCTCCAAATCCACCATGTCAAACGCTACCTAAGATGATTCCACAAGTATGGGAATGATTTATAAGGATTTTTGGATGCCTTCTCCGGACATTTTGAGCTCATCTGAGGTGCTTTTCTATTTTTCCTGATTTATGGGATTTTAATTGTTCCAAAAATAAAAAGTCGGACTTCCACATCTCAGAAAATTCTGAAATGTTACTGGTAGTTGGATTGGATTTTTATTGGTGTGTTTACAAAATTTCAGCTCAGAACCCCAAAATCAAAATTTCAGCTCAAAACATAAAAATCGTACCAATAGCTCACCAATGAGCATTCCCCAAATCCACCAAGTCAATTGCTACCGATTCCACAAATTTGGGGATGATTTATAAGGATTTTAAGATGCCTTCCCCGGACATTTTGAGCTCATCTGGGGTGCTTTTCCATTTTTCGCGATTTACGGGATTTTAATTGTTCCAAAAATGAAAAGTCGGATTTCCACATCTCAAAAAAATTCTGACATTTTGCAGGTAGTTGGATTGGGTTTTTATGGGTTTGTGTAAAAAATTTCAGCTCAAAACTCAAAAATTAAAATTTCAGCACAAAACTCAAAAATCGCACCAGTGGCGCACCAATGGCCCAGTGAACCAATGCATAAGAGCAATCTCCAAATCCACCAAGTCAAAAGCTTTCTAAGAAGATTTGACAAATATGGGGATCTTTTATATGGGCTTTTGGATGCCTTTCCCGGAGATTTTGAGCTCCTCTGAGGTGCTTTTCTATTTTTCCCGATTTTCGGGATTTTAATTGTACCAAAAATAGAAGTCTTACTTCCACATCTCAGAAAATTTTAAAATTTTGCAGGTAGTTGGTTTGGATTTTTATTGGTGTTTGTACAGAATTTCTGCTGAAAACTCAAAAATCAAAATTTCAGCACAAAACTCAAAAATCGCACCAATGGCGCATCAATGGCGCACCAATAGCGCCCCAATAGCACATCATTGGCGCACCAATGGTCCCCCAATAGCGCACCAATGCCCAGTGAATCAATGCATAAGAGCAATCTCCAAATCCACCATGTCAAACGCTACCTAAGACGATTTCACAAATATGGGGATGATTTTTAAGGATTTTTGGATGCCTTTCCCGGACATTTTGAGCTCATCTAAGGTTCTTTTCTATTTTTCCTGATTTGCGGGATTTTAATTGTTCCAAAAATAAAAATTCGAACTTCCACTTCTCAGAAAAATTATAAATTTTGCAGGTAATTGGATTAGGTTTTTATTGGTGTGTGTAAAAAATTTCAGCTCACAACTCAAAAATCAAAATTTGAGCTCAAAACTTAAAAATCGCACCAATGGCGCAGCAATAGCGCCCCAATAGCGCATCAATGGCGCACCAAAGGCGCCCCAATAGCGCACCAAAAGCCCAGTGAACCAATGCATAAGAGTAATCTCCAAATCCACCATGTCAAACGCTACCTAAGATGATTCCACAAATATGGGAATGATTTATATGGATTTTTGGATGCCTTCCCCGGACATTTTGAGCTCATCTGAGGTGCTTTTCTATTTTTCCTGATTTACGGGATTTTAATTGTTCCAAAAATAAAAAGTCGGACTTCCACATCTCAGAAAAATCTGAAATTTTACGGGTAGTTGGATTGGATTTTTATTGGTGTGTTTACAAAATTTCAGCTCAAAACCCCAAAATCAAAATTTCAGCTCAAAATATAAAAATCGTACCAATAGCTCACCAATGGGCATTCCCCAAATCCACCAAGTCAAATGCTACCGATTCCACAAAATTGGGGATGATTTATAAGGATTTTTGGATGCCTTCCCTGGATATTTTGAGCTCTTCTGGGGTGCTTTTTCATTTTTCCCAACTTACGGGATTTAAATTGTTCCAAAAATGAAAAGTCGGACTTCCACATCTCAGAAAATTCTGAAATTTTGCAGGTAGTTGGATTGGGTTTTTATTCATTTGTGTAAAAACTTTCAGCTCAAAACTCAAAAAGCAAAATTTCAGCTCAAAACTCAAAAATCGCACTAGTGGCGCCCCAATAGCGCCCCTTTGGCGCCCCAATGGCCCAGTGAACCACTGGATAAGAGCAATCTCCAAATCCACCATGTCAAATGTGACATAAGAGGATTCCACAAATATGGGGACGATTTATAACGATTTTTGGATGCCTTCTCCGTACATTTTGAGCTCCTCTGAGGTGCTATTCTATTTTTTCAGATTTACGGGATTTTAATTGTTCCAAAAATAAAAAGTCCAACTTCCACATCTCAGAAAAATCTGAATGTTTGCAGTTAGTTGGATTGGATTTTTATTGGTGGGGGTACAAAATGTCAGCTAAAAACTCAAAAATAAAAATTTCAGCTCAAAACTCAAAAATCGCACCAATGGCGCAACAATAGCTTCCCATTAGCGCATCATTGGCGCACCAATGGCGCCCCAATAGCGCACCAATGTCCCAGTGAACCAATGCGTACGAGCAATCTCCAAATCCACCATGTCAAACACTACCTAAGATGATTCCACAAATATGGGGATGATTTATAAGAAATTTTGGATGTCTTCCCCGGACATTTTGAGCTCATCTGAGGTGCTTTTCCATTTTTCCCGATTTACGGGATTTTAATTGTTCCAAAAATAAAAAGTAGGAATACCACATCTCAGAAAAATTTCAAATTTTGCAGGTAGTTGGATTGGATTTTTATTGGTGTGTGTACAAAACTTCAGCTGAAATCCCAAAAATCAAAATCTCAGCTCAAAACTCAAAAATCGAACCAATAGCGCCCCAACAGCGCACCAATGAGCAATCTCCAAATCCACCATGTAAAATGCTACCGATTCCATAAATATGGGGATGATTTATAACGTTTTTTGGATGCCTTCCCCGGACATTTTGGGCTCTTCTGGGGTGCTTTACCATTTTTCCCGATTTACGGGATTTTAATTGTTCTTAAAATGAAAATCGGACTTCATTTTTCAGGTAGTTGGATTGGGTTTTTACTGGTTTGTGTAAAAAATTTCAGCTCAAAACTTAAAAATCAAAATTTCAGCTCAAAACTCAAAAATAGCTCCAATGGCGCCCCAATGGCGCACCAAGGGTGCACCAATGGCGCCCCGACGGCCTAGTGAACCGATGCATATGAGCAATCTCAAAATCTACCATGTCAAATGCTACCTTAGAAGAATCCACAAATTTGGCGATGATTTATAAGGATTTTTGGATGGCATCAACGGGCATTTTGAGCTCATCGGAGGTGCTTTTCCATTTTTCCCGATTTACGGGATTTTAATTGATCCAAAATTAAAAGGTCAAACTTCCACATCTCAGAAAAAACTAAAATTTTGCAGGTAGTTGGATTGGATTTTTATTGGTGTGTGTATAAAATTTCAGCTCAAAACTCAAAAATTAAAATTTCAGCTCAGAACTCAAAAATCGCACCAGTGGCGCCCCAATGGCACCCCAGTGGCCCAGTGAACCAATGCATAAGAGCAATCTCCAAATCCATCAAGTAAAATGCTACCTAAGAAGATTCCACAAATTTGGGGATGTTTTATAAGGATTTTTGGAAGCCTTCCGCGGACATTTCGAGCTCATCTGAGGTGCTTTTCCATTTTTCCCGATTTACGGGATTTTAACTGTTCCAAAAATAAAAAGTCGAACTTCCACATCTCAGAAAATTCTGAAATTTTGCAGGTAGAGGGAATAGATTTTTATTGGTATGTGTACAAAATTTCAGCACAAAATTCAAAATTTAAAATTTCAGCTCAAAACTCAAAAATCGCACCAATGGCGCACCAATAGCGCCCTAATAGCACATCAACGGCGCACCAATGGCGCCCCAATAGCGCACCAATGGCCCAGTGAACCAATGCATAAGAGCAATCTCCATATCCACCACGTCAAACGCTACCTAAGATGATTCCACAAATATGGGAATGATTTATAAGGATTTTTGGAAGCCTTCCCCGGACATTTTGAGCTCATCTAAGGTGCTTTTCTATTTTTCCTGATTTATGGGATTTTAATTGATCCAAAAATAAAAAGTCGGACTTCCACATCTCAGAAAAATCTGAAATTTTTCAGGTAGAGGTATTGGATTCTTATTGGTGTGTGTACAAAATTTGAGCTCAAAACTCAAAAATCCAAAATTTCAGCTCAAAACTCAAAAATCGTACCAATAGCGCACCAATGGTGCCCCAAAGGCGCGCCAATAGCGCCACAATGAGCAATCTCCAAATCCACCCAGTCAAATGCTACCTAACATGATTTTAAAAATTTGGGGATGATTTATAAGGATTTTTTGATGCCATCTCCGGACATTTTGAGCTCATCTAAGGTGCTTTTCCATTTTTCCCGATTTACGGGATTTTAATTATTCCAAAAATAAAAAGTCAGACTTCAACATCTCAGAAAACTCTGAAATTTCTCAGGTGGTTGGATTGTATTTTTATTCGTGTGTGCAAAATTTCAGCTTAAAATTCAAAAATCAAAATTTCAGCTTAAAACTCAAAAATCGCACCAATAGCACACCAATGGCGCACCAATAGCGCGCCAATGGCGCACCAATGAGCAATCTCCAAATCCAACATGTAAAATGCTACCTAATATGATTCCAAAAATATGAGGATGATTTATATGGATTTTTGGATGCCTTCCCCGGACATTTTGGGCTCATCTGGTGTGCTTTTCCATTTTTCCCGATTTATGGTACTTTAATTGTTCAGAAAATGAAAATCAGAAATTTTTTTTCGGGTAGTTGCATTGGGCTTTTATTGGTTCATGTAAATAAATTCAGGTCAAAACTTAAAAATTAAAATTTCAGCTCAAAACTCAAAAATAGCTCCAATGGCGCCCAATGGCGCACCAATGGCTCCCCAACGGCCCAGTAAACCAATGCAAAAGAGCAATCTCAAAATCCACCATGTCAAGTGCTACCTTAGAAGATTCCACAAATATGTGGGTGATTTATAAGGATTTTTGGATGCCTTCCCCGGACATTTTGAGCTCATCTGAGGTGCTTTTCCATTTTTCCCGATTTACGGGATTTTAATTGTTCGAAAAATAAAAGGTCAAACTTCCACATCTATGAAAAAACTGAAATTTTGCAGGTAGTTGGATTGTATTTTTATTGGCATGTGTACATAATTTCAGCTCAATATTCAAAAATCAAAATTTCAGCTCAAAACTCAAAAATCGCACCAGTGGCGCCCCAATAGCTCACCAGTGGCGCCCCAATGGCCCAGTGAACCAATGCATAAGAGCAATCTCCAAATCCACCATGTCAAATTCTACCTAAGAAGATTCCACAAAGAGGGGGACGGTTTATAAGGATTTTTGGAAGCCTTCCCCGGACATTTCAAGCACATCTGAGGTGCTTTTCCATTTTTCCCGGGATTTTAACTGTTCCAAAAAAAAGTCAAACTTTCACGTCTCAGAAAAATCTGAAATTTCGCAGGTAGTTGGATTGGATTTTTATTGGTGTGTGTACAAAATTTCAGCTCAAAATTCAAAAATCAAAATTTCAGCTCAAAACTCAAAAATCGCACCAATGGCGCACCAATAGCGCCCCAATAGCGCATCAACGGCGCACCAATGAGCAATCTCCAAATCCAACATGTCAAATGCTACCTAAGATGGTTCCACAATTATGGGGACGATTTATAAGGATTTTTGGATGCCTTCCCCGGATATTTTGAGCTCATTTGAGGTGCTTTTCCATTTTTCCCAATTTATGGGATTTTAATTGTTGGAAAAATAAAAAGTCGGACTTCCATGTCACTGAAAAATTTGAAATTTTCTAGGTAGTTGGACTGGATTTTTATTGACATCTGAACAAAATTTCAGCTCAAAATTAAAAAATTAAAATTTCAGCTCAAAACTCAAAAATCGCACCAATGGCGCACAAATGGCCCAGTGAACCAATGCATAAGAGCAATCTCCAATTCCACCATGTCAAATTCTACCTAAGAAGTTTTCACAAATATGGGGATGATTTGTAATTATTTTTGGTTGCCTTCCTTGGACATTTTCAGCTCATCTGAGGAGCTTTTCCATTTTTCCCGATCTAAGGGATTTTAATTGTTCCAAAAATAAAACGTCGGACTTCCACATCTCAGAAAAATTTGAAATTTGCAGGTATTTGGAATGGATTTTTATTTGTGTGTACAAAATTTCAGCTCAAAACTCAAAAAACAAAAATTTCAGCTCAAAACTCAAAAATCGCACCAATGGCGCCCCGCCCCAATGGCGTACCAATGGCGCCTCAATAGCGCACCAATGGCCTAATGAACCAATGCATAAGAGCAATCACCAATTCCACCACGTCAGATGCTACCTAAGATGATTTCACAATTATGGGAATGATTTATAAGGATTTCAGATGCCTTCCCCAGACATTTTGAGCTCATCTGAGGTGCTTTTCTATTTTTCCCGATTTACTGGATTTTAATTGTTACAAAAATAAAACGATGACTACCAAGTCTGAAAAAAATTTTAAATTTTGCAGGTAGTTGGATTGGATTTTTATTGTTGAGTGTACAAAATTACAGCTCAAAACTCAAAAATGGCACCAATAACGCTCCAATGGCGCACCATTGAGCAATCTGCAAATCCACCAAGTCAAATGCTACCTAAAATGATTCCAAAAATATGGGGATGATTTATAAGGATTTTTGGGTGCCTTACCCGGAAATTTTGAGCTCAAAACTCAAAAATTAAAATTTCAGCTCAAAACTTAAAAATTGCACCAACGGCGCCCCAATAGCGCCCCAATAGCGAACCATTAGCGCCCCAATAGCGCACCAATGGGCCATTGAACCAATGCATAAGAGCAATCTCCAATTCCACCATGTCAAGTGCTATCTAAGATGATTTCAAAAATATGGGGATGATTTATAAGGATTTTTGGTTGCCTCCCCCAGACATTTTGAGCCCATCTGAGGTGCTTTTCCATTTTTCCCGATTTACGGGATTTTAATTTTTCCAAAAATAAAAAGACAGACTTCCACTTCTCAGAAAACTCTGAACTTTTTCTGGTAGTTGGATTAGATTTTTATTGGATTGTGTACAAAATTTCAGCTCAAAACTCAAAAATCAAAATTTCAACACAAAACTCAAAAATCGCACCAATGGTGCGCCAATGGCGCCCCAATGGCCCAGTGAACCAATGCATAAGAGCAATCTCCAAATCCACCTTCAAAAATGCTACCTAAGATGATTCCACAAATATGGGGATGATTTATAGGGATTTTTGGATGCCTTCTCCGGACATTTCGAGGTCATCTGAGGTGCTTTTCCATTTTTCCCGATTTACGGGATTTTAATTGTTCCAAAAATAAAAAATCGGACTTCCACATCTCAGAAAATTCTGAAATTTTGCGGGAATTTGGATTCTCATTGGTGTGTGAAAAAAATTTCAGCTCCAAACCCAAAAATAATATTTTCAGCTCGAAACTAAAAAATCGCACCAATGGCGCACCAATAGCGCCCCAACAGCGCACCAATGAGCAATCTCCAAATCCAACATGTCAAATGCTACCTAAGATGGTTCCACAATTATGGGGACGATTTATAAGGATTTTTGGATGCCTTCCCCGGACATTTTGAGCTCATCTGAGGTGCTTTTCCAATTTTCCCGGTTTACGGGATTTTAATTGTTCCAAAAATAAAAAGTCGGACTTCCACATCTCAGAAAAATCTGAAATTTTTCAGAAAGTTGGATTGGATTTTTTTTGGATTGTGGACAAAATTACAACTCAAAACTAAAAAATTAAAATTTGAGCTCAAAACTCAAAAATCACCCCAATGACGCCCCAATAGCGCACCAGTGGCGCATCAATGGCGCCCCAATAGTGCATCAATGGCGCCCCAATAGCGCACCAATGGCCAAGTGAACCAATGCATAAGAGCAATTTCAAAATCCACCATGTCAAATGCTACCTAAGATGAATCCACTAATATGGGGATGATTTATAAGGAATTTTGGATGCCTTCCCCCGGACATTTTGAGCTCATCGGAGGTGCTTTACCAATTTTCCCGATTTACGGGATTTTAATTGTTCCAAAAATAGAAAGTCGGACTTCCACATCTCAGAAAATCTGAAACTTTGAAGGTAGATGGATTGGATTTTTAATGGTTTTTGTACAAAAGTTCAGCTCAAAACTGAAAAATCAAAATTTCACCTCAAAACCTAAAAAACGCACCATTGGCACCCCGATAGCGCACCAATGGCCCAGTGAACCAATGCATAAGATCAATCTCCAAATCCACCCTGTCAAATGCTACCTAAGATGAATCCACAATTATGGGGATTATTTATAAGGATTTTTGGATGCATTCCCCGGACATTTTAAGCTCATCTGAGTTGCATTTCCAATTTTCCCGATTTACGGGATTTTATTTGTTCCAAAAATATATGGCCGGACTTCCACATCGCAGAAAAATCTGAAATTTTGCAGGTAGTTGGATTGGATTTTTATTGGCTTGTGTAAAAAATTTCAGCTCCAAACTCAAAAATTAAAATTTCACCTCAAAACTCAAAATTCGCACCAATAGCGCCACAATGGCGCCGCAATAGCGCACCAAAGGCCTATTGAACCAATGCATAAGAGCAATCTACAAATCCACCACTTCAAATGCTACCTAAGATGATTCCAGAAATATGGGGATGATTTATAAGGATTTTTGGATGCCTTCCCCGGACATTTTGAGCTCATCTGAGGTGCTTTTCCAATTTTCCCTGTATACGGGATTTTAATTGTTCCAAAAATAAAAAGTCGGACTTCCACATCTCAGAAAAATCTGTAATTATGCAGGTAGTTGGATTGAAGTTTTACTGTTGTGTGTAAAAAATTTCAGCTCCAAACCCGAAAATCAAAATTTCAACTCAGAACTCAAAAATCGCACCAATGGCGCACCAATAGCGCCCCAATGGGGCATCAATGGCGCACCAATGGCCTAGTGAGCCAATGCATAAGAGCAATCTCCAAATCCACCATGTCAAATGCTACCTAAAAAGATTCCACAGAAATGGGGATGATTTATAAGGATTTTTGGATGCCTTCCCCAGACATTTTGAGCTCATCTGAGGTGCTTTTCCAATTTTCCCAGTATCCGGGATTTAAATTGCTCCAAAAATAAAAAGCGGACTTCCAGATCTCAGAAAAATCTGAAATTTTGTAGGTATTTGGATTGGATTTTTATTGGTGTGTGTAAAAAATTTCAGCTCCAAACCCGAAAATTAAAATTTCAACTCAAAACTCAAAAATCGCACCAATGGCGCACCAATAGCGCCCCAATGGGGCACCAATCGCGCACCAATGGCCTAGTGAACCAAGGCATAAGAGAAATCTCCAAATCCACCATGTCAAATGCTACCTAAGATGATTCCACGAATATGGGGATGATTCATAAAAATTTTTGGATGCCTTCCCCGGACATTTTGAGCTCATCTGAGGTGCTTTTCCAATTTTCCCGGTTTACGGGATTTTAATTGTTCCAAAAATAAAAAATCGGACTTCCACTTCTTAGAAAAATCTGAAATTTTTCAGGAAGTTGGATTGGATTTTTTTGGGTTTGTGGACAGAATTTCAACTCAAAACTCAAAAATCAAAATTTGAGCTCAAAACTCAAAAATCACACCAATGGCGCCCCAATAGCGCGCCAATGGCCCATTGAACAAATGCATAAGAGCAATCTCAAAATCCACCAGGCCAAATGCTACCTAAGATGAATCCACAGATATGGGGATGATTTATAAGGATTTTTGGATGCCTTCCCCGGACATTTTGAGCTCATCTGAGGTGCTTTTCCAATTTTCCCGATTTACGGGATTTATATTGTTCCAAAAATAGAAAGTCGGACTTCCACATCTCAGAAAATCTGAAACTTTGCAGGTAGATGGATTGGTTTTTTATTGGTTTGTGTACAAAGTTTCAGCTCAAAACTTAAAAATCAAAATTTCAGCACAAAACTTAAAAAACGCACTAATGGCGCCCCAATAGCGCACCAACAACGCCCCAATAGCGCACCAATGTCCCAGTGAACCAATCCATAAGAGCAAACTCCAAATCCACCATGTCAAATGCTACCTAAGATGGTTCCACAAATGTGGGGATGATTTATAAGGATTTTTGGATGCCTTCCACGGACATTTTGAGCTCTTCTGAGGTGCTTTTCCATTTTCCCCATTTACGGGATTTTAATTGTTCCAAAAAAAAAAAAGTCGGACTTCCACATCACAGAAAAATCTGAAATTTAGCAGGTAGTTGGAAGGGATTTTTATTGATGTGTGTAAAAAGTTCATCTCAAAACTCAAAAATCAAAATTGCAGCTCAAAACTCAAAAATCGTCCCAATAGAGCCCATTGGCGCCCCAATAGCGCACCATTGGCGCACCAATGAGCAATCTCCAAATCCACGCTGTCAAATGCTACCTAAGATGATTCCAAAAATATGGGAACGATTTATAAGGATGTTTGGATGCCTTCCTCGGACATTTTGAGCTCATCTGAGGTGCTTTTGCAATTTTTCCGATTTACGGGATTTTAATTGTTCCAAAAATAGAAAGTCGGACTTCCACTTCTCAGAAAAATCTGAAATTTTGCAGGTAGATGGACTGGATTTTTATTGACGTGTGTACAAAATTTCAGCTCAAAACTCAAAAATCAAAATTTCAGCTCAAAAATCGCACCATTGGCCCAGTGAACCAATGCATAAGAGCAATCTCCAATTCCACCAAGTTAAATGCTACCTAAGATGATTTCAAAAATATGGGTATGATTTATAAGGACTTTTGGATGCCTTCTTCGGACATTTTGACCTCATCTGAGGTGCTTTTTCATTTTTCCCAATTTACGGGATTTTAATTGTTCAAAAAATAAAAAGTCGGACTTCCACATCTCTGAAAAATCTGAAATTTTGCAGGTAGTTGAATTGAATTTTTTTTGGTGTTTGTAAAAAATTTCAGCTCAAAAATTAAAAAATAAAAATTTCACCTCAAAACTCAAAAATCGCACCAATGGCGCCCCACTGGCGCACCAATGGCCTAGTGAACCAATGCATAAGAGCAATCTCCAATTCCACCATGTAAAATGCTACTTAAGACGATTTCACAAATATGGGGATGATTTATAAAGATTTTTGGATGCCTTCCCCGGACATTTTGACCTCATCTGGGCTGCTTTTCCATTTTTCCCGATTTACTAAATTTTAATTGTTCCAAAAATAAAAAGGACTCCCACATCTCAGAAAAATTTTAAATTTTGCAGGAAGTTGGAATTGATTTTTATTGGTTTGTGTACAAAAGTTTAGCTCAGAACTCAAAAATTAAAATTTCAGCACAAAACTTAAAAATTGCGCCAATGGTAATGGCGCACCAACGGCGCCCCTATGGCCCAGTGACCAATGCATAAGAGCAATCTCCAAATCCACCGTGTCAAATGCTACCTAAGTCAATTTCAAAAATATGGGGATGATTTATAAGGATTTTTGGATGCCTTCCACGGACATTTTGAGCTCATCTGAGGTGCTTTTCAATTTTTCCCGATTTACGGAATTTTAATTATTCCAAAAAAAAAATTGGGACTTCCACATCTCAGAAAAATCTGAAATTTAGCATGTAGTTGGATTGGATTTTTATTGGTGTGTGTAAAAAGTTCAGCTCAAAACTTAAAAATCAAAATTGCAGCTCAAAACTCAAAAATCGTCCCAATATCGCCCCAATAGCGCACCAATGGCGCACCAATGAGCAATCTCCAAATCCACCCTGTCAAATGCTACCTAAGACGATTCCAAAAATATGGGGATGAATTATAAGAATTTTTGGATGCCTTTCCCGGACATTTTGAGCTCATCTGAGGTGCTTTTCCAATTTTACCGATTTAAGGGATTTTAATTGTTCCAAAAATAGAATGTCGGAGTTCCACCTCTCTGAAAAATCTGAAATTTTGTAGGTAGATGGATTGGATTTTTATTGGTTTTTGTACGAAATTTCAGCTCAAAACTCAAAAAACGATATTTCAGCACAAAACTCAAAAATCCCACCAATGGCTCCCCAATAGCGCATCAATGGTAATGGCGCCCCAATGGCGCACCAATGGCCCTGTGAACCAATGCATAAGAGCAGTCTCCAAATCCACCATGTCAAATGATAACTAAGATGGTTCCACAAATATGGGGATGATTTATAAGAATTTTTGGATGCCTTTCCCGTACTTTTTGAGCTCATCTGAGGTGCTTTTCTATTTTTCCCGATTTATGGGATTTTAATTTTTCCAAAAATAAAAAGTCGGACTTCCACATCTCTAAAAAATCTGAAATTTTTCAGGTAGTTGGACTGGATTTTTATTGACTTGTGTACAAAATTTCAGCTCAAAACTCAAAAAAAAAAATTTCAGTTCAAAACTCAAAAATCCCACCGATGGCGCACCAATGAGCAATCTCCAAATCCACCCCGTCAAATGCTACCTAAGATGATTCCAAAAATATAAGGATGAATTATAAGAATTTTTGGATGCCTTCCCCGGACATTTTGAGCTCATCTGAGTTGCTTTTCCAATTTTCCCGATTCACGGGATTTTAATTGTTCCAAAAATAGAAAGTTGGACTTCCACATCTCAGAAAAATCTGAAATTTTGCATGTAGATGGATTGGATTTTTATTGTTTTGTGTACGAAATTTCAGCTCATAACTCAAAAAAACAAAATTTCAGCTCAAAACTCAAAAATCCCACCAATGGTGCACCAATAGCGCACCAATGGCGTCCCAATCGCGCACCAATGGCGCAGTGAACTAATGCATGAGAGCAGTCTCCAAATCGACCATTTCAAATGCTAGCTAAGTTGGTTCCACAAATATGGGGATGATTTATAAGGATTTTTGGATGCCTTCCCCGGACATTTTGAGCTCATCTGAGGTGCTTTCCCAATTTTCCGGATTTACAGGATTTTAATTGTTCCAAAAATAGAAAGTCGGACTTTCACATCTCAAAAAAATCTGAAATTTTGCAAGTAGATGGATTGGATTTTTATTGGTTTGTGTACGAAATTTCAGGTCAAAACTCAAAAAACAAAATTTCAGCTCAAAACTTAAAAATCCCACCATTGGCGCACCAATGGCACCCCAATCGCGCACCAATGGCCCAGTGAACCAATGCATAAGAGAAATCTCCAATTCCACCACATCAAATGCTTCCTCAGATGTTTTCACAACTATGGGAATGAATTATAAGGATTTTTTGGATGCCTCCCCCGGATATTTTGAGCTCATCTGAGGTGCTTTTCCATTTTTCCCGATTTACAGGATTTTAATTGTTCCAAAAATAAAAAGTCGAACTTCCAATTCTCATAAAAATTTGAAATATTGCAGGTATTTGGATTTTTATTGGTGTGTGAACAAAATTTCAGCACAAAACTCAAAAATCAAAATTTCAGCTCAAAACTCAAAAATCGCACCAATGGCGCCCCAATGGTACCCCAGTAGTGCACCAATGGCCCAGTGAACCATTCCGTAAGAGCAATATCCAAATCCACCATGTCAAATGATAGCTAAGATGATCCCACAAATATGGGGATGATTTATAAGGATTTTTGGATGCCTTCCCCGGACATTTTGAGCTCTTCTAAGGTGCATTTCCATTTTTCCAGATTGACGAGATTTTAACTGTTCCAAAAATAAAAGGTCGGACTTCCACATCTCTGAAAAATCTGAAATTTTTCAAGTAGTTGAATTGGATTTTTTTTGGCATTTGTTCAAAATTTCAGCTCAAAACTCAAAAATCAAAATTTCAGCTCAAAACTTAAAAAATCGCACCATTGGCCCAGTGAACCAATGCATAAGTGCAATCTCCAATTCCACCAAGTCAAATGCTACCTAAGAAGATTTCAAAAATATGGGGAGGATTTATAATGATTTTTGGATGTCTTCCCCGGACATTTTGAGCTCATCTGAGGTGCTTTACCATTTTTCCCGATTTACGGGATCTTAATTGTTCCAAAAAGAAAAAGTCAGACTTCCACTTCTCAGAAAACTCTGAAATTTTTCACGTAGTTGGATTGGATTTTTATTGGCTTGTATACAAAATTTCAGCTCAAAACTCAAAAATCAAAATTTCAACACAAAACCCAAAAATCGCACCAATGGCGCACAATTGGCCCAGTGAACCCAATGCATAAGAGCAATCTCCAATTCTTCCATGTCAAATGCTACCTAAGATGATTTCACAAATATGGGGATGATTTATAATGATTTTTGGATGCCTTCCCCATACATTTTCTGCTCGTCTGAGGTGCTTTTCCATTTTTCCCGAATTAAGGGATTTTAATCGTTCCAAAAATAAAACGGCAGACTTCCACATCTCAGAATTTTTATTGGTGTGTGTGCAAAATTTCAGCTCAAAACTCAAAAATCAAAATTTCAGCTCAAAACTCAAAAATCGCACCAATGGCGACCCACTGGCGCCCCAATAGCGCACCAATGGCGACCCACTGGCGCCCCAATAGCGCACCAATGGCGTACCAATGGCGCCCCAGTAGCGCACCAATGGCCCAGTGAACCAATGCATAAGAGAAATCTCCAATTCCAGCACGTCAAATGCTACCTAAGATGATTTCACAACTATGGGAATGATTTATAAGGATTTTTGGATGCCTCCCCCGGACATTTTGAGCTCATCTAAGGTGATTTTACATTTTTCCCGATTTACGGGATTTTAATTGTTCCAAAAATAAAAAGTCAGACTTCCACTTCTCAGAAAACTCTGAAATTTTTCATGTAGTTGGATTGGATTTTTTATGGCTTGTGTACAAAATTTCATCTCAAAACTCAAAAATCAAAATTTCAACACAACTCAAAAATCGCACCAGTGGCGCCCCAATGGTACCCCAGTAGCGCACCAATGGCCCAGTGAACCATTGCGTAAGAGCAATCTCCAAATCCACCATGTCAAATACATCGATTATACTAGGGTGTTTATACCCTTACTAAATATTCCTAAAAACCTACGGAAGGGGCTTGTAAAACTCGAGTAGACTCCACGTAAAGGTAAAAAGGGCTAAATGCCCCTAAAATTAACAAGGTTTTTATTTTCCAACCTGAAGGTGTAGAGACTTTTTAGACTTTAAAACGTTCAACAAGTTAACCTAAAAAAAATGGCATTTGTACAAAATTTCAGCTCAAAACTCAAAAATCAAAATTTTAGCTCAAAACTCAAAAATCGTGCCAATGGCCCAGTGAACCAATGCATAAGAGCAATCTCCAAATCCACCATGTCAAATGCTACCTAAGACGATTCCACAAATATGGGGATGAATTATAAGGATATTTGGATGCCTTCCCGGGACATTTTGAGCTCATCTGAGGTGCTTTTCCATTTTTCCCCATTTACGGGATTTTAATTGTTCCAAAAATAAAAATCGGACTTCCACATCTCTGAAAAATCTGAAATTCTGCAGGTAGTTGGACTGGATTTTTGAGTGTGTATAAAATTTCAGCTCAAAACTCAAAAATCGCACCAATGGCGCCCCTTTGGTGCACAAATGGCCTAGTGAACCAATGCATCAGAGAAAACTCCAATTCCACCATGTCAAATGATACCTAATATGATTTCACAAATATAAGGATGATTTATAATGATTTTTGGAAGCCTTCCCCGAACATTTTCAGCTGACCTGAGGTGCTTTTCCATTTTCCCGATTTACGGGGTTTTAATTGTTCCAAAAATAAAACGTCGGACATCCACATCTCAGAAAAATTTGAAATTTTCAGGTAGTTAGACTGGATTTTTATTGGTGTGTGTACAAAATTTCAGCTCAAAACTCAGAAATCAAAATTTCAACTTAAAACTCAAAAATCGCACCATTGGCGCCCCAATAGCGCACCAATAGCGCACCAACGGCCCAGTGAAGCAATGTGTAAGAGCAATCTCCAATTCCACCACGTCAAATGCTACCTAAGATGATTTCACATTTATGGGAATGATTTATAAGGAATTTTGGAAGCCTCCCCCGGACATTTTATGCTCATCTGAGGTGCTTTTCCATTTTTCCCGATTTACGGGATTATAATTGTTCCAAATATAAAAAGTCGGACTTCCACTTCTCAGAAAATCTGAAATTTTGCAGGTAGTTGGATTGGATTTTTATTGGTGTGTGTACTAAATTTCAGCTCAAAACTCAAAAATCGCACCAATGGCGCACCATTAGCGCCCCAATGGGGCTCCAATAGCGCACCAATGGCCTAGAGAACCAACGCATAAGAGCAATCTCCAATTCCACCATGTCAATCGCTACTTAGGAAGATTCCACAAATATAGGGATGATTTATAAGGATTTTTGGATGACTTCCCTGGACATTTTGAGCTCATCTGAGGTGCTTTTCCAATTTTCCCGGTTTACGGAATTTTAATTGTTCCAAAATAAAAAATCAGACTTAAATATCTAAAAAAAATCTAAAATTTTTCAGGTAGTTGGATTGGATTTTTATTGGTTTGTGTACAAAATTTCAACTGAAAGCTCAAAAATAAAAACTTCAGCTCAAAACTCAAAAATCACACCAATGGGGCCCCAATAGCGCACCAATAGCGCCCCAATGGCACCCCAATAGCGCACCAATGGCGCCCCAATGGCGACCCAATAGCTCGCCAATGGCCCATTGAACCAATGCATAAGAGCAATCTCAAAATCCACCATGTCAAAAGCTACCTAAGATCATTCCATAAATATGGGGATGATTTATAAGGATTTTTGGACGCCTTCCCCGGACATTTTGAGCTCATCTGAGGTGCTTTATCCTTTTTTCCAATTTATGGGATTTTAATTGTTCCAAAAATAAAAAAGTTGGACTTCTACATCTCAGAAAAATCTGAAATTTTGCAGGTAGTTGCATTGCATTTTTATTGGTGCGTGTACAAAATTTCAGCTCAAAACTCCAAAATTGCGCCAATGGCGCCCCAATGAGCAATCTCCAAATCCACCATGTCAAATGCTACCTCAAATGATTCCCCAAATATGGGGATGATTTATAAAAATTTTTGGATGCCTTCCCCGGACATTTTGAGCTCATCTGAGGTGCTTTTCCATTTTTCCCAATTTACGGGATTTTAATTGTTCCAAAAATAAACCAACAAGGTGTTGGCGCAGCGGTCCAGTGTGTTGCGACCCCTTAGCTCACACGTCCCGGGTTCGATCCGGAGAAACGTGGAGGTATGGAAAATGCACCTGTTGGGAGTGGAAAACCACGCTGGACCCCGCTCGTGGTCCTAGGCTAAATGCCCGGGAAGCGAGAATGGGTGTCGTGCCACGGATGAGATTAGTCTAGCTTGTCGAGGTGGGATACTCATATTATCAAAAAAAAAAAATTTCCAATAATAAAAAATCGGACTTCCACATCTCAGAAAAATCTAAAATTTTGTAGGTAGTTGGATTGGATTTTTATTCTTGTGAGCACAACATATCAGCTCAAAACTCAAGAATCAAAATTTCAGCTCAAAACTCAAAAATCGCATCGATGGCGCACCAATAGCGCACCAATGGGCCAATGAACCAATGCATAAGAGCAATCTGCATTTTCACCATGTCAAATGCTACCTAAGATGATTCCACTAATATGGGGACGATTTATAAGGATTTTTGGATGCCTTCACCGGACATTTTGAGCTCCACTGAGGTGCTTTTCCTTTTTTCCCGATTTACGGGATTTTGATTGTTCCAAAAATAAAAAGTCCGACTTCCACATCTCAGAAAAATCTGAAATTTTGCAGGTAGTTGGATTGGATTTTTTTTGGTATGTGCACTGAATTTCAGCTCAATACTCAGAAATCAAAATTTCAGCTCAAAACTCAAAAATCGCATAGATGGCGCACCAATAGCGCACCAACGGCCCATTGAACCAATGCATAAGAGCAATCTCCATTTTCACCATGTCAAATGCTACCTAAGTTGATTTCACAAATATGGGGATGATTTATAAGGATTTTTGGATGCCTTCCCCGGACATTTTGAGCTCATCTGAGGTGCTTTTCCATTTTTCCCAATTTACGGGATTTTAATTGTTCCAAAAATAAAAAATTAGACTCCCACTTCTCAGAAAAATCTCAAATTTTGCAGGTAGATGGATTGGATTTTTATTGGTGTGTGTAAAAAGTTCAGCTCAAAACTCAAAAATCAAAAATTCAGCTCATTTCTCAAAAATCGTCCCAATAGCGCCCCAATGGCGCGCCAATGAAAAATCTCCAAATCCACCATGTCAAATGCTACCAAAGAAGATCCCTCAAGTATGGGGATGATTTACAATGATTTTGGGATGCCTTCCCCGGACATTTTGAGCTCATCTTAGGTGCTTTTCCATTTTTCCCGATTTACGGGATTTTAATTATTCCAAAAATAAAAAATCGGATTTCCACTTCTCAGAAATATCTCAAATTCTGCAGGTAGATGGATTGGATATTTATTAGTGAGTGTAAAAAGTTCAGCTCAAAACTCAAAAATTAAAATTTCAGCTCATATCTCAAAAATCGTCCCAATAGCGCCCCAATGGCGCACCAATGAGAAATCTCCAAGTCCACCCAGTCAAATGCTACCTAAGATTATTCCACAAATATGGGGATGATTTATAAAGATTTTAGGAGGCCTTCCCCGGACATTTTGAGCTCATCTGAGGTGCTTTTCCATTTTTCCCGATTTACGGGATTTTAATTGTTCGAAAAATAAAAAGTCAGACTTCCACATCTCAGAAATACCTGAAATTTTGCAGATAGCTTGATGGGATTTATATTGGTGTGTGTGCAAAATCTCACCTCAAAACTCAAAAATTAAAATTTCAGCTCAAAACTTAAAAATCGCACCAATGGCGCACAAATAGCGCCCCAATAGCACACGAATTGCCCAGTGAACCAATGCGTAAGAGCAATCTCCAATTCCACCATGTCAAATGATACCTAAGAAGATTTCACAAGTATGGGGATGATTTACATGGATTTTTGGATGCCTTCCGCGGACATTTTGACCTCATCTGGGTTGCTTTTACATTTTTCCCGATTTACGAGATTTTAATTATTCCAACAATGAAAAGCTGGACTTCCACATCTCAGAAAACGCTGAAATTTTGCAGGTAGTGGGATTAAATTTTTATTGGTTTGTGTACAAATGTTCAGCTCAAAACTCAAAAATCAAAATTTCAGCACAAAACTCAAAAATCACACCAATGGCGCCCCAATAGCGCACCAATGGCGCCCCAATGGCGACCCAATAGCGCGCCAATGGCCCATTGAACCAATGCATAAGAGCAATCTCAAAATACACCATGTCAAATGCTACCTAAGATGATTCCATAAATATGGGGATGATTTATAAGGATTTTTGGATGCCTTCCCCGGACATTTTGAGCTCATCTGAGGTGCTTTATCATTTTTCCCAATTTATGGGATTTTAATTGTTCCAAAAATACAAAATTGGACTTCTACATCTCAGAAAAATCTGAAATTTTGCAGGTAGTTGCATTGCATTTCTATTGGTGCGTGTACAAAATTTCAGCTCAAAACTCCAAAATTGCGCCAATGGCGCCCCAATGGTGCCCCAATGAGCAATCTCCAAATCCACCATGTCAAATGCTACCTAAGTTGATTCCCCAAATATGAGGATGATTTATAAGGATTTTTGGATGCCTTCAATGGACATTTTGAGCTCATCTGAGGTGCTTTTCCATTTTTCCCGATTTACGGGATTTTAATTGTTCAATAAATAAAAAGTCCGACTTCCAGATCTCAAAAAAATCTGAAATTTTGCAGGTAGTTGGATTGGATTTTTATTGGTGTGTGCACAGAATTTCAGCTCAAAACTTAAAAATCAAAATTTCAGCTCAAAACTCAAAAAATCGCATCGATGGCGCACCAATAGCGCCCCAATGGCCCAGTGAACCAATGCATAAGAGCAATCCATAATTTCACCATGTCAAATGCTACCTAATATGATTTCACAAATATGGGGATGATTTATAAGGATCTTTGGATGCCTTCCCCGGACATTTTGAAAGCATCTGACGTGCTTTTCCATTTTTCCCGATTTACGGGATTTTAATAGTTCCAAAAATAAAAAGTCGGACTTCCACATCTCAGAAAAATCTCAAATTTTGCAGGTAGATGGACTGGATTTTTATTGTTGTGTGTTAAAATTTTAGCTCAAAACTCAAAAATCAAAATTTCAGTTCATATCTAAAAAATCATCCCAATAGCGCCATTGGGGCGCACAAATTAAAAATATCCAAATCCACCCTGTCAGTTGCTACCTAAGATGATTCCACAAATATGGGGATGCTTTGTAAAGATTTTTTAATGCCTTCCCCGGACATTTTGAGTTCATCTGAGGTGCTTTTCCATTTTTCCCGATTTACGGGATTTTAATTGTTCCAAAAATAAATAGTCGGACTTCCACTTCTCAGAAAAATCTAAACTTTTGCAGGTAGTTGGATTGGATTTTTATTGGGGTGTGTACAAAAATTCACCTCAAAATTCAATAATCAAAATTTCAGCTCAAAACTTAAAAATCGTCCCATTGGCGCCCCAATAACGCACCAATAGCGCACCAATGGCGCCCCAATAGCGCACCAATGGCCCAGTGAACCAATGCATAAGAGCAATCTCCAAATCCATCATGTCAAATGCTCCCTAAGATGATCCCACTTATATGGGGTTGATTTATAAGGTTTTTTGGATGCCTTCCCCGGACATTTTGAGCTCATCTGAGATGCTTTTTCATTTTTTCCGATTTACGGGATTTTAATTGTTCCAAAAATAAAAAGTCAGACTTCCACATCTCAGAAAAATCTAAAATTTTGCAGATAGTTGGATTGGATTTTTATTGGTGTGTACAAAAAGGTTAGCTCAAAATTGAAAAATCAAAATTTCAGCTGAAAACTCAAAAATCGTCCCAATAGCGCCCCATTGGCGCACCAATGAGCAATCTCCAAATCCACCAAGTCAAATGCTACCTAAGATGATTCCACAAATATGAGGATGATTTATATGGATTTTCGGATGCCTTCCCCGGACATTTTGAGCTCATCTGTGGTGCTTTTCCATTTTTCCCGATTTACGGGATTTTAATTGTTCCAACAGTAAAAAGTCGGACTTCCAGAACTCAGAAAAATCTGAAATTTCGCAGGTAGTTGGATTGGATTTTTATTGGTGTGTGTACAAAATTTCACATCAAAACTCAAAAATCAAAATTTCAGCTCAAAACTCAAAAATCGCCCCAATGGCGCCCTAATGGCGACCCAATGGCGCACCAATAGCGCCCCAATAGCGCACCAATGGCGCACCAATGGCGCCCCAACAACGCACCATTGGCCCAATGAACAAATGCATAAGAGCAATCTCCAATTCCACCAAGTCAAATGCTACCTAAGAAGAATCCACAATTATTGGGATGATTTATAAGGATTTTTGGATGCCTTCCCTGGACATTTTGAGCTCATCTGAGGTGCTTTTCCATTTTCCCCGATTTACGGGATTTTAATTGTTCAAAAAATAAAAAATCGGACTTCCACAACTCAGAAAACTCTGAAATTTCGTAGGTAGTTGGATTGGATTTTTATTGGTGTGCGTACAAAATTTCACATCAAAACTCAAAAATCAAAATTTCAGCTCAAAACTAAAAAATTGCACCAATGGCGCACCAATGGCGCCCCAATAGCGCTCCATTGGCCCAATGAACAAATGCATAAGAGCAATCTCCAATTCCACCAAGTCAAATGCTACCTAAGAAGAATCCATAATTATGGGGATGATTTATAAGGATTCTTGGATGCCTTCACTGGACATTTTGAGCTCATCTGTGGTGCTTTTCCATTTTTCCCGATTTACAGGATTTTAATTGTTCCAAAAATAAAAATCGGACTTCCACATCTCTGAAAATTCTGAAATTTTGCAGATAGTTGGATTGGATTTCTATTGGTGTGTGTTCAAACTTTCACGTCAAAACTCAAAAATCAAAATTTCAGCTCAAACCTCAAAAATCGCAGCAATGGCGCCCCAATAGCGCACCACTGGAGCCCCAATGGCGCCCCAATGGCCTAGTGAACCAATGCATAAGAGCAATCTCCAAATCCCCCATGTCAAATTCTACCTAAGATGATTCCACAAATATGGGGATGATTTATAAGGATTTTTGGATGCCTTCCCCGGAAATTTTGAGAACATCTAAGGAGCTTCTCCATTTTTCCCGACTTACGGGATTTTAATTGTTCCAGAAATAAAAAGTCGGACTTCCAAATCTCTGAAAAATCTAAAATTTTGCAGGTAGTTGGATTGGATTTTTATTGGTGTGTATACAAAATATCAGCTCAGAACCCAAAAATCAAAATTTCAGCTCAAAACTCAAAAAATCGCACCAATAGCGCCCCAATAGCGCACCAATAGCGCCCCAATAGCGCACCAATGGCGCACCAATGGCGCCCCAATAGCGCACCATTGGCCCAGTGAGCCAATGCATAAGGGCAATCCCCAATTCCACCATGTCAAATGCTACCTAAGAAGATTCCACAATTATGGGGATGATTTATATGGATTTTTGGATGCCTTCCCCGGACATTCTGAGCTCATCTGAGGTGCTTTTCCATTTTTCCCGATTTACGGTATTTTAATTGTTCCAAAAATAAAAAGTCGGACTTCCACATCTCAGAAAATTCTGAAATTTTGTAGGTAGTTGTATTGGATTTCTATTGGTGTGTGTACAAACTTTCACGTCAAAGCTCAAAAATTAAAATTTCAGCTCAAACCTCAAAAATCGCAGCAATGGCGCACCAATAGCGCACCAATGGCGCCCCAATGGCCTAGTGAACCAATGCTTTAGAGCAATCTCCAAATCCCCCAAGTCAAATGCTACCTAAGATGCTTCCACAAATATGGGGATGATTTATAAGGATTTTTGGATGCCTTCCCCGGACATTTTGAGCTCCTCTGAGGTGCTTTTCCATTTTTTCCGATTTACAGGATTTTAATTGTTCCAAAAATAAAAAATCGGACTTCCACATCTCAAAAAAAATCTGAAATTTTGCAGGAAGTTGGATTGTATTTCTGTTGGTGGTTGTACAAAATTTCAGCTGAAAACTCAAAAATCAAAATTTCAGCTCAAAACTCAGAAATCGCACCAATGGCGCCCCAATAGCTCCCCAATAGGGCACCAATAGCGCACCATTGGCGCACCAATGCCCCAATGAACCAATGCATAAGAGCAATCTCCAAATCCACCTTTTTAAATGCTACCTAAGATGATTCCACAGATATGGGGATGATTTATAAGGATTTTTGGATGCCTTCCCTGGAGATTTTGAGCTCGTGTAAGGAGCGTTTCCATTTTTCCCGACTTACGGGATTTTAATTGTTCCAGAAATAAAAAGTCGGACTTCCAAATCTCAGAAAAATATAAAATTTTGCAGGTAGTTGGATTGGATTTTTAATCGTGTGTGTACAAAATATCAGCTCAGAACCCAAAAATCAAAATTTCTGCTCAAAACTCAAAAATCGCACCAATCGCGCACCAATAGCGCCCCAATAGCGCACCAATGGCGCCCCAATCGCGCACCGATGGCGCCCCAATAGCGCACCATTGGCCCAGTGAACCAATGCATAAGAGCAATCCCCAATTCCACCATGTCAAATGCTACCTAAGAAGATTCCACAATTATGGGGATGATTTATAAGGATTTTCGGATGCCTTCCCCGGACATTTTGAGCTCTTCTGAGCTGCTTTTCCATTTTTCCCGATTTACGGGATTTTAATTGTTCCAAAAATAGAAAATCGGACTTCCACATCTCAGAAAATTCTGAAATTTTGCAGGTAGTTGGATTGGATTTCTATTGGTGTGTGTACAAATTTTACGTCAAAACTTAAAAATTAAAATTTCAGCTCAAACCTCAAAAATTGCAGCAATGGCGCACCAATCGCGCACCACTGGAGCCCCAATGGCTTAGTGAACCAATGCATAAGAGAAATCTCCAAATCCCCCATGTCAAATTCTACCTAAGACGATTCCACAAATTTGGGGATGATTTATAAGGATTTTTGGATGCCTTCCCCGGACATTTTGAGCTCCTCTGAGGTGCTTTTCCATTTTTCCCGATTTACAGGATTTTAATTGTTCCAAAAATAAAAAGTCGGACTTCCACATCTCAAAAAAAATCTGAAATTTGCAGGTAGTTGGATTGGATTTCTGTTGGTGGGTGTACAAAATTTCAGCTGAAAACTCAAAAATCAAAATTTCAGCTCAAAACTCAGAAATCGCACCAATGGCGCCCCAATAGCACCCCAATGGGGCACCAATAGCGCACCAATGGCGCACCAATGCCCCAATAAACCAATGCATAAGAGCAATCTCCAAATCCACCTTTTTAAATGCTACCTAAGATAATTCCACAAAAATGGGGACGATTTATAAGGATTTTTGGATGCCTTCCCTGGAGATTTTGAGCTCATCTAAGGAGCTTTTCAATTTTTCCCGACTTACGAGATTTTAATTGTTCCAGAAGTAAAAAATCGGATTTCCAAATCTCAGAAAAATATAAAATTTTGCAGGTAGTTGGATTCGATTTTTATTGGTGTGTGTACAAAATATCAGCTCAGAACCCAAAAATCAAAATTTCTGCTCAAAACTCAAAAATCGCACCAATGGCGCACCAATAGCGCCCCAATAGCGCACCAATGGTGCACCAATGGCGCCCCAATAGCACACCAATGGCGCACCAATGGTGCCCCAATAGCGCACAATTGGCCCAGTGAACCAATGCATAAGAGCAATCCCCAATTCCACCAAGTCAAATGCTACCTAAGAAGATTCCACAATTATGGGGATGATTTATATGGATTTTCGGATGCCTTCCCCTGACATTTTGAGCTCTTCTGAGCTGCTTTTCCATTTTTCCCGATTTACGGGATTTTAATTGTTCCAAAAATAAAAAGTCGGACTTCCACATCTCAGAAAATTCTGAAATTTTGCAGGTAGTTGGATTGGATTTCTATTGGTGTGTGTACAAACTTTCACGTCAAAACTCAAAAATTAAAATTTCAGCTCAAACCTCAAAAATCGCAGCAATGGCGCACCAATAGCGCACCACTGGAGCCCCAATGGTGCCCCAATGGCCTAGTGAACCAATGCATAAGAGCAATCTCCAAATCCCCCACGTCAAATTCTACCTAAGATGATTCCACAAATATGGGGATGATTTATAAGTATTTTTGGATGCCTTCCCCAGACATTTTGAGCTCATCTAAGGAGCTTTTCCATTTTTCCCGACTTACCGGATTTTAATTGTTCCAGAAATAAAAAATCGGACTTCCAAATCTCTGCAAAATCTAAAATTTTGCAGGTAGTTGGATTGGATTTTTATTGGTGTATGTAAAAAATATCAGCTCAGAACCCAAAAATAAACATTTCAGCTCAGAACTCAAAAATCGCACCAATGGCGCACCAATGGCGCCCCAATAGCGCACCAATGGCCCAGTGAACCAATGCATCAGAGCAATCTCCAATTCCACCATGTAAAATGCTACCTATGAAGATTCCAAAATTATGGGGATGATTTATATGGATTTTTGGATGCCTTCCCCGGACATTCTGAGCTCATCTGAGTTGCTTTTCCATTTTTCCCGATTTACGATATTTTAATTGTTCCAAAAATAAAAAGTCGGACTTCCACTTCTCAGAAAATTCCGAAATTTTGTAGGTAGTTGTGTTGGATTTCTATTGGTTTGTGTACAAACTTTCACGTGAAAACTTAAAATTCAAAATTTCAGCTCAAACCTCAAAAATCGCAGCAATGGCGCACCGATAGCGCACCAATGGCGCCCCAATGGCCTAGTGAACCAATGCGTAAGAGCAATCTCCAAATCCCCCATGTCAAATTCTACCTAAGATGATTCCAAAAATATGAGGATGATTTATAAGGATTTTTGGATGCCTTCCCCGGAGATTTTGAACTCATCTAAGGAGCTTTTTCATTTTTCCCGACTTACGGGAATTTAATTGTTCCAGAAATAAGAAATCGGACTTCCACATCTCAGAAAAATCTAAAATTTTACAGGTAGTTGGATTGGATTTTTGTTGGTGTGTGCACAAAATTTCAGCTCAAAACTCAAAAATCAAAATTTCAGCTCAAAACTCAAAAATCGCACCAATGGCGCACCAATGTCCCAGTGAACCAATGCATAAGAGAAATCTCCAATTCCACCATGTGAAATGCTACCTAACATGAATTCACAAATATGACATTTTGAGCTCCTCTGAGGTGCTTTTCCATTTTTTCCTATTTACGGGATATTATTTTTTTCCAAACACAAAAAGTCGGACTTCAACATCTCAGAAAAATATGACATTTTGGAGTTAGTTGGATTGGATTTCTATTGATGTGTGTAGAAAATTTCAGCTCAAAACTGAAAAATCAAAATTTCAGCTCAAAACTCAAAAATTGCACCAATGGCGCATCAATAGCGCACCAATGGCCCAGTGAACCATTGCATAAGAGCAATCTCCAAATCCACCATGTCAAATGCTAGCTAAGAAGATCCCACAAATATGGGGAAGATTGATAAGGATTTTTGGATGCCTTCCCGGACATTTTGAGCTCATCTGAGGTGCTTTTCCAATTTTCCCGATTTACGGGATTTTAATTGTTCCTAAAATAAAAAATCTGACTTCCACTTCTCAGAAAAATCAAAACTTTTTCAGGTAGATGGATTGGATTTTTGTTGGTGTGTAAAAAGTTCAGCTCAAAACTCAATATTCAAAATTTCAGCTCATATCTCAAAAATCGTCCCAATAGCGCACCAATGGTGCACCAAAGAGAAATCTCCAAATGCACCCTGTCTAATGCTACCTAAGATGACTCCACAAATATGGGAATGAGTTATAAGGATTTTCGGATGCCTTCCCCGGAGATTTTGAGCTCATTTGAGGTGCTTTTCCACTTTTCCCAATTTACGATATTTTAATTTTTCCAAAAATGAAAAGCCTGACTTCTACATCTCAGAAAATTCTGAAATTTTGCAGGTTGTTGGATTAATTTTTTTTGGTTTGTTACAAAATTTCAGCTCAAAACTCAAAAATTAAAATTTCAGCTCAAAACTCAAAAGTCGCACCAATGGTGCACCAATTGCGCCCCAATAGCGCCCCAATGGCCCAGTGAACCAACGCATAAGAGCATTCTCCAAATCCACCATGTCAAATGCTGCCTAGGATGATTCCACAAACATGGGGATGATTTATGAGGATTTTTGGACGCCTTCCCCGGACATTTTGAGCTCACCTGATGTGCTTTTGCATTTTTCCCGATTTACGGGATTTTAATTGTTCCAAACGTAAAAAAATCGGACTTCAACATCTCAGAAAAATATCAAATTTCGCAGGTATTTTGTTTGGATTTTTATTGTTCTGTGCACAAAATTTCAGCTCAAAACTCAAAAATCAAAATTTCAGCTCAAAACTCAAAAATTGAACCAGTAGCGCACTAATGGCGCACCAATTGCGCCCCAATGACACACCAACGGCGCACCAATGGTGCACCAATGAGAAATCTCCAAATCCACCATGTCAAATGCTACCTAAGACAATTCCAAAAATATGGGGATGATTTATAAGGATTTTTGGTTGCCTTCCGTGGACATTTTGACCTCATCTGGGGTGCTTTTACATTTTTCCCTATTTGCGAGATTTTAATTATTCCAAAAATAAAAAGCCGGACTTCCACATCTCAGAAAATGCTGAAATTTTGCAGGTAGTGGGATTGAATTTTTATTGGTTTGTGCACAAATTTTCAGCTCAAAATTCAAAAATTAAAATTTCAGCGGAAAACTAAAAAATCACACCAATGGCGCGCACCAATAGCGCACCAATGGCACCGTGGTAGCGCACCAATGGCCCAGTGATCCAATGCATAAGAGCAATCACCAAATACAACATGTAAAATGCTACCTAAGATGATTCCAAAGATATGGGGATGATTTATTTGGATTTTTGGATGCCTTCCCCGGACATTTTGAGCTCATCTGAGGTGCTTTTCCATTTTTCCCGATTTAAGGGATTTTAATTGTTCCAAAAATAAAAAGTCGGACTTCCACATCTCAGAAAAATTTTAAATTTTTAACGTAGATGCAGTGAATTTTTATTGGTGTGGGTACAAAATATCAGCTCAAAACTCAAAAATCGCTCCAATGGCGCACCAATGGCGCACCAATGGCCCAGTGAACCAATGCATAAGAGCAATCTCCAATTCCACCATGTCAAATGCTACCTAACATCATTTCACAAATATGACATTTTGAGCTCCTCTGAGGTGTTTTTCCATTTTCCCAATTTACGGGATTTTAATTGTTCCAAACACAAAAACTCGGACTTCAACTTCTCAGAAAAATATGACATTTTGCAGGTAGTTGGATTGGATTTTTATTGGTGTGTGTAAAAAATTTCAGCTCAAAACTCAAAATTCAAAATTTCACCCCAATAGCGCACCAATTGCCCAGTGAACCAATGCATAAGAGCAATCTCCAAATCCACCATGTCAAATGCTAGCTAAGATGATCCTACAAATATGGGGATGATTGATAAAAATTTTTGGATGCTTTCCCCGGACATTTTGAGCTCTTCTGAGGTGCTTTTCCATTTTTCTGATTTACGGGATTCTAATTGTTCCAAAAATAAAAAGTCTGACTTCCACATCTCAGAAAAGTCTCAAAATTTTCAGGTAGATGGATTGGATTTTTGTTGGTGTGTAAAAAGCTCAGTTCAAAACTCAAAAATCAAAATTTATGCTCATATGTCAAAAATCGTCCCGATAGAGCACCAATGGCGCACCAATGAGAAATCTCCAAATCCACCCTGTCAAATGCTACCTAAGATGATTCCAAAAATATGGGGAAGATTTATATGGATTTTTGGATGCCTTCCCCGAACATTTTGAGCTCGTCTGAGGTGTTTTTCTAATTTTCCCGATTTACGGGATTTTAATTGTTCCAAAAATAAACAGTCGGACTTCCACAACTCGGAAAATTCTGAAATTTTGCAGGAAGCGGGATTGTATTTTTATTGGTTTGTTTCCATAATTTCAGCTCAAAACTCAAAAATCAAAAATTCATCTCAAAACTAAAAAGTCGCACCATTGGCGCCCCAAAGGCGCACCAATAGCGCACCAATGGCGCCCCAATATCGCACCATTGGCCTAGTGAACCAACGCATAAGAGCAATCTCCAAATCCACCATGTCAAATGCTACCTAATTTGATTCCACAAATATGGCGATGATTTATGACGATTTTTGGATGCCTTCCACGGACATTTTGAGCTCATCTGAGGTGCTTTTCCATTTTTCCCGATTTACGGATTTTAATTGTTCCAAACATAAAACGTCGGACTTCCATATCTCAGAAAATCTCAAATTTTCCAGGTAGTTTGGTTGAAGTTTTTTTGGTCTGTGCACAAAATTTCAGCTCAAAACTCAAAAATCAAAATTTCAGCTCAAAACTCAAAAATTGAACCAATAGCGCAACAATGGCACACCAATGGCGCACCAATGAATCACCAATGACAAATCTCCAAATCCACCATGTCAAATGCTACCTAAGATATTTCCAAAAATTTGGGGATGATTTATAAGGATTTTTGGATGCCTTCCGTGGACATTTTGACCTCATCTGGGGTGCTTTTACATTTTTCCCGATTCACGAGATTTTAATTATTCCAAAAATAAAAAGCCGGACTTCCACATCTCAGAAAATGCTGAAATTTTGCAGGTAGTGGGATTGAATTTTTATTGGTTTGTGAGCAAATGTTCAGCTCATAACTCAAAAATCAAAATTTCAACTCAAAACTCAAAAATCGCACCAATGGCGCACCAATAGCGCACCACTGGCGCCCCAATAGCGCACCAATGGCGCCCTAGTAGCTGACCAGTGGCCCAGTGAACCAATGCATATGAGCAATCTCAAAATCCACCATGTCAAATGCTACCTAAGATGTTTCCACAAATATGGGGATGATTTATAAGGATTTTTGGATGCCTTCCCCGGACATTTTGAGCTCATCTGAGGTGCTTTTCTATTTTACCCGATTTACGGGATTTTATTTGTTCAAAAAATAAAAAGTCGGACTTCAACATTTCATAAAATTCTGAAATTTTGCAGGTAGTTGGATTGGATTTTTATTGGTGCGTGTACAAAATTTTACCTCATAAATCAAAAATAAAAATTTCTGCTCAAAACTCAAAAATCGCACCAATGGCGCCCCAACAACGCACCAATGGCCCAGTGAACCAATGCATAAGAGCAATCTCCAAATCCACCCTATCAAATGCTATCTAAGATGATTCCACAAATATGGGGATGATTTATAAGGATTTTTGGAACCCTTCCCCGGAGATTTTGAGCTCATCTGAGGTGCTTTTCCATTTTTTCCAATTTACGATATTTTAATTGTTCAAAAAATGAAAAGCCTGACTTCTACATCTCAAACAATTCTGAAATTTTGCAGGTTGTTGGATTAGATTTTTTTTTGTTTTGTGTACAAAATTTCAGCTCAAAAATCAAAAATTAAAATTTCAGCTCAAAACTCAAAAGTAACACCAATGGCGCACCAATAGCACCCCAATGGCGCCCCAATAGTGCACCAATGGCCCAGTGAACCAATGCATAAGAGCAATCTCCAAATCCACCATGTCAAATGCTACCTAGGATGATTCACAAATATGGGGATGATTTATAAGGATTTTTGGATGCCTTCCCCGGACATTTTGAGCTCGTCTGAGGTGTTTTTCCAATTTTCCCGTTTTACGGGATTTTAATTGTTCCAAAAATAAACTGTCGAACTTCCACTTCTCGGAAAATTCTGAAATTTTGCAGGAGGTGGGATTGGATTTTTATTGGTTTGTGTACAGAATTTCAGCTCAAAACTCAAAAATCGCACCAATGGCGCCCCATTGGGCACCAATAGCGCTCCAATGGCGCCCCAATGGCCCAATGAACCAATGCATAAGAGCAATCTCCAAATCCACCATGTCAAATCTACCTAAGATGATTCCACATACATGGGGATGATTTATTAGAATTTTTGGATGCCTTCCCCGGACATTTTGATCTCATCTGAGGTGCTTTTCCATTTTTCCCGATTCACGGGATTTTAATTGTTCCAAACATAAAAAGTCGGACCTCGACATCTCAGAAATTTCTCAAATTTTCCGTTGTTTGTTTGGATTTTTATTGGTCTGTGTACAAAATTTCAGCTCAAAACTCAAAAATCAAAATTTCTGCTCAAAACTCAAAAATTGAACCAATAGCGCACTGATGACGCACCAATGGCGCCCCAATGGCACACCAATGGCGCACCAGTGAGAAATCTCCAAATCCACCATGTCAAATGCTACCTAAGATAATTCCAAAAATATGGGGATGATTTATAGGGATTTTTGGATGCCTTCCGTGGACATTTTGACCTCATCTGGGGTGCTTTTACTTTTTTCCGATTTACGAGATTTTAATTATTCCAAAAATAAAAAGCCGGACTTCCGAATCTGAAAAAATGCTGAAATTTTGCAGGTAGTGGGATTGAATTTTTATTGGTTTGGGCAAAAATTTTCAGCTCAAAACTCAAAAATTAAAATTTCACCTCAAAACTTAAAAATCGCACCACTGGCGAACCAATAGCGCACCAATAGTGCACCAATGGTGCCCCAATGGCGCCCCAATAGCGCACCAATGGCGCCCTAGTAGCGCACCAATGGCCTAGTGAACCAATGTATAAGAGCAATCTCCAAATCCACCATGTCAAATGCTACCTAAGATGATTCCACAAAAATGGGGATGATTTATAAGGATTTTGGGATGCCTTCCTCGGACATTTTGGGCTCATCTGAGGTGCTTTTCCATTTTACCCGATTTACGGGATTTTAATTGTTCAAAAAATAAAAAATCGAACTTCCACAACTCAGAAAAGTCTTAAATTTTGTTGGATTGGAGTTTTATTCATATGAGTACAAAATTTTGGCTCAAAAATCAAAAAACAAAATTTCAGCTCAAAATTCAAAAATCGAACCAATGGCGCACCAATGGCGTCCCAATAGCGCCCCAATGGCCCAGTGAACCAATGCATAAGAGCAATGTCCAATTCCACCATGCCAAATGCTGTCTAAGATGATTTCACAAATACGGGGATGATTTATAAGGATTTTTGGATGCCTACCCCGGACATTTTGAGCTCGTCTGAGGTGCTTTTCCATTTTTTCTGAATTACGGGATTTTAATTGTTCCGAAAATAAAAAGTCGGACCTCCAAATCTCAGAAAAATCTCAAAATTTTCAGGTAGTTGGATTGGATTATTATTGGTGTGTGCAAAAGTTCGGCTCAAAACTCAAAAATCAAAATTGCAGCTCAAAACTCAAAAATCGTCACAGTAGCGCCCCAATGGCGCACCAATGAGCAATCTTCAAATCCACCCTGTCAAATGCTACCTAAGATGATTCCACAAATATGGGGATGATTTATAAGGATTTTTGGATTCCATCCCCGGACATTTTGAGCTCGTCTATGTTGCTTTTCCAATTTTCCCGATTTACAGGATTTTAATTGTTCCAAAAATAAAAAGTCGGACTTCCACAACTCAGAAAAATCTGAAATTTTGCAGGTAGTTGGATTGGATTTTTATTGGTGTGTGTACAAAATTTTAAATCAAAAATTAAAGATCAAAATTTCAGCTCAAAACTCAAAAATCGCACCAATGGCGCGCCATTGGCATAGCGCCCCAATAGCGCAACAATGCCGCCCCAATGGGACACCATTGGCGCACCAGTAGTGCACCAATGGCCCAGTGGACCAATGCATAAGAGCAATCTCCAAGTCCACCACATCAAATGCTACCTAAGATGATCCCACAATTTTGGGCGTGATTTATAAGGATTTTTGGATGCCTTCCCTGGACATTTTGAGCTCATCTGAGGTGCTTTTCCATTTTTTCCGATTTACGGGATTTTAATTATTAAAAAAATAAGACGTCGGACTTCCACATCTCAGAAAAATCTCAAATTTTGCAGGTAGATGGATTGAATTTTTACTGGTGAGTGCAAAAAGTTCAGCTCAAAACTCAAAAATCAAAAGTGCAGCTCAAAACTCAAAAATCGTCCCTGTAGCGCCCCAATGGCGCACCAATGAGCAATCTCCAAATCCACCCTGTCAAATGCTACCTAAGATGATTCCACAAATATGAGGATGATTTACAAGGATTTTTGGATTCCATCCCTGGACATTTTGAGCTCATCTGTGGTGCTTTTCCAATCTTCCCGATTTACGGGATTTTAATTGTTCCAAAAATAAAAAGTCGGACTGCAACATCTCAGAAAAATCTGAAATTTTGCAGGTAGTTGGATTGGATTTTTATTGGTGTGTGTACAAAATTTTACCTCAAAACTCAAAAATCAAAATTTCAGCACAAAACTTAAAAATGGCACCAATGGCGCCCCAATAGCGCACCAATGCCCCAGTGAACCAAAGCATAAGAGCAATCTCCAAATCCACCATGTCAAATGCCACCTAAGATGATCCTACAAATATGGGGATGATTTATAAGAATTTTTGGTTGCCTTCCCCGGACATTTTGAGCTCATCTGAGGCGCTTTTCCATTTTTCCCGATTTACGGGATTTTAATTGTTAAGCAAATAAGACGTCGGACTTCCACATCTCAGAAAAATCTCAAATTTTGCAGGTAGATGGATTCGATTTTTATTGGTGAGTGTAAAAACTTCAGCTCAAAACTCAATAATCAAAATTTAAGCTCATATCTCAAAAATCGTCCCAATAGCACCCCAACGGCGGACCAATGGCGCGCCAATAGCGCACCAATGGCGCAGCAATGAGAAATCACAAAATCGACCCTCTAAAATGCTATCTAAGATGATTCCACAAATATGGGGATGATTTATATGGATTTTTGGATGCCTTCCCCGGACATTTTGAGCTCATCTGTGGTGCTATTCCATTTTTCCCGATTTACGGGATTTTAGTTGTTCAAAAAATAAAAAGTCGGACTTCCACTTCTCAGAAAAATTTAAAATTTTGCAGGTAGTTGGAATGGATTTTTATTGGTGTGTGAACAAAATTTCAGCTCAAAACTCAAAAATCGCACCAATGGCGCCCCAATGGCCCAGTGAACCAATGCATAACAGCAATCTCCAAATCCACCATGTCAAATGCAACCTAAGATGAATCCACAAATATGGGGATGATTTTTAAGGTTTTTTGGATTCCTTGCCCGGACATTTTGAGCTCATCTGAGGTGCTTTTCCATTTTTCCCGATTTACGGGATTTTAATTGTACCAAAAATAAAAATTCGGACTTCCACTTCACAGAAAAACTGAAATTTTGCAGGTAGTTTGATTGAATTTTTATTGGTGTGTGCAACAAGTTTAGCTCAAAATTCAAAAATCAAAATTTCAGGTCGAAACTCAGAAATCGTCACAATAGCGTCCCAATGGCACACTAATGGCTCGCCAATAGCGCACCACTAGCGCGCAATGAGCAATCTCTAAATCCATCCTGTCAAATGCAACCTAAGATGAATCCACAAATATGGGGATGATTTTTAAGTATTTTTGGATGCTATCCCCGGACATTTTGAGCTCATCTGAGTTGCTTTTCCAATTTTCCCGATTTACGGGATTTTAATTGTTCCAAAAATAAAAAGTCAGACTTCCACATCTCTGAAAAATCTGAAATTTTGCAGGTAGAAGGATTGTATTTTTATTGCTGTGTACAAAAAGTTCAGCTCAAAACTCAAGAATCAAAATTTCAGCTCAAAACTAAAAAATCGTCCCAGTAGCGCCCGAATGGTGCACCAATGAGCAATCTCCAAGTCCACCCTAGCAAATGCTACCTATGACGATTCCACAAATATGGGGATTGTTAGCCTAAACATGTGTTAAGTGCTTAATTAAGTAATTAATTAAGACTATTCTTGTTTAGTTTATTTCTGATGATTATTCAATAGTTATATTATTATTTTGATGAACTAACAAAGAGTATGGAAAGCCCTTGTGTGTTTTAAGCATTTGCAGAAAATTTGGCAGAAACCAAATACTGTGAAGATTTGGCTCCAGCGTGGCTTTTTCGTCGAACCAAAACGTCACTGTCTGGGCAGTTGGAGAAGTGGTCCCAAAAAGTAGCTGACTTTTGTGCAATTAAAGCAGCAGATTTACTTGGTCTCCAAGAGTCAACTAACTGTCAGAAAAGTGGTCCTCACACCCTCTTTCATGCCATCAACGAGCTGGTGGTCCTCATTTCCATTTTTGGAGAAAATTTTTGAAGATTGAAGAACAATTTCTGCCCAAGTAATTACCAGTTATGGTTTAGCCAACAGCCAAATGTTGACAGTTCTTAAATGAAGAAAGAAGACAACTTGTGCGCCACCTGGAAGCAATGTAGCCATTGGAAGACACTCCTCCCCATCCTTAGAATCTATAAATAGAGGACTGAAGCATCACAACAAATTAACCTAGCTATTCAGGAGATTCTAAGTTGAGAAAAGTGCTTACCTTGTGAGATATTCTTGTGCTTAATTTGTGTAACTTCTTGAGTGAGTCACTCTTGAAGCTTTGCATTGGGAAAGGTTGTAATCAGCAGGAATAGGGGATAATCTTGTTGGATAGACATAGCTAGGTTTAGCTTTGGGTTAGGTTTAGCAAGTTTAGCCCGCAAAAGCTTGTGTACCATAGGTTATTTGGCTCGCCTGTAAAAGCCAAATTAGAGAATAGTTTAGAAGTCCTAAAGGGGGGACCTTTAGGTAGTGGATGTACTCCTGAGTGGGGAACCACTATGAATTCCTTGTGTCCTTTGCTTTCCTGCCTTTATATTTCGCATTTTACTTAATTCTCACATTTGGCTTTTGTGTCGAACCAAATCACAGAAAACCAAAAAAGAGGAAAAGCTAATTCAACCCCCCCTTCTTAGCCTTTTCTGGGCCAACAATTGGTAGCAGAGTTGCATTCTCAATCAAGTGGATTAACCTCCAGAGAGAAAGATCATGGCTTATGAAGGTACAAGTGTCAACAAAGCTCCATACTTTGATGGAGTAAACTTTGACTATTGGAAGTTTAGGATGAAGATCTTCCTTGAAGGGAAGATCTTGAGATGTGGAATATTGTTCAGAGTCCCTATGCCAGACCTCAAAGAGACATGCAATTCTGGTCTGAAGATGAGCTAAGGAGAGCTAAGCTTGATGCACAAGCCAAAAATATACTACTTTTATGGTATAAGTGAAAGTGAGTTTCAAAGAGTTAGCTCTTGTGGCATAGCCTATGAAATTTGGAGGCTTCCTTGTGTCACACATGAAGGAACCAACCAAGTAAAGAAGTCTCGGCTCAATTGCCTAATGAAGGACTATGTGCTCTTCCAATTGGCTACTGGAGAAACTGTGCAAGAAATGGATACACGCTTCACCATTCTTTGCAATGGTTTAGCTCTACTTGGTAGGCCCGTCACTCATAGAGATAAAGTGGCAAAGATCCTTAGATCTCTACCTAAGGAGTGGGAGCCAAAGGTCACAGCTATTGAAGAAGCTCAGAATTTGAACGTTCTCACCTATGATGAGCTCATTGGCAAGCTTATCATTCATGGCTCTAAGCTGGAACCAAAAGAACCAAAGAAGAAAGATTTGGCTCTTAAGGCGGACCAAGAGTCCAGTAATGAGTACAATGATGCGGATATGGCACTAATCACCAGGAAGTTTGTCAAATTTCTTCGAAAGAGGAAGAAAATGAAAGGAAAGAGCTTCCAAGGTCCAAAATCAAGTGAAAAAAAGAAAGACTCACCCGTGTGTTTTGGCTGCAATCGTCCGGGCCATATCAAATCAGAATGTCGACACCAAAAAGCCAAATCTGATTTCCCTAGAAACAAAGAAAAGAAGGCTATGTCGGCATGGGATGATTTGGATTCATCAAGTGACTCTGATTCTGATGAAGCAGTAAATCTATGCTTAATGGCTCGAGAAGACGATGAGGTAAATGACTCTCTTGACTATACTTTTGATGAACTTCAAGATGCATTTGAAGAATTGCCTGATAAGTATGAGCAAGCACTTAGGAAGAATGCTTCATATAAGAAACGTATTGATCTGCTTGAATTTGAGCGTACACATGCTGAAAGTTTGTCTGTTTGTGAGTCATTAAAGGAAGAAAAACTTGCTGCTCAAAACGCATATGAAGTTCTTGAAAAGAAACTAGCTAGTGATACGACAACACACCTAGCCGGCCCTAGAAGCACCTTCATATCTAAGAATGACCCGATCTCAAATCACCACCAATCGTGCACACTTTATGCACCTTTGCTCTTCACCTCCTAACAATCCGTGCTAGGCAACAGATGGACGTGATAGTTCCTCCACCTCCTAATCTCTCGTTGCTAGACAACAAAGAAACAAAGCACAAAGGAATATGAATCAAAATAGCAAATATCACTACCCGCAATTGTTAGCAAATCCCTAAAATAAAAATAAGCAAAGAGACTCCTCTCTTGTTGTGAGAATATTCAAGCTTTACTGAACTTTTTATTTCTCCAATATTTTGAGTAAAACAAAACATAGAAGCCCCTATTTATAGGGTTCCAAGGTTGGATACAGTAACCCCACTCGGCTACAGTACCAAAGTTGGCTACAGTAAACCCTACTCGGCTACAGTATCAAAGTCGGCTACAGTAAACCGTAGTCTGCTACAGTAAACCCTAATGGACTAGGATTTGACTTATTAATCCAACAACACATTGGACTAATTAAAAATTTACAATTAAAAACCAAAATAACTAAAGCCCACATTAATCAACCCAATTAAAATGGACTAGACTTGATAATTAAAAAGACAAAAACTGAATTTTCGGACAGAATCTGTCCGTCAAATTCAAGTGCATTTTAGTTAAAGGAAACGGCAGATTAAGCTTCTAACCTCAACACAAAAGTTGTAGATCTTTGTCTTATATTTCCAGAGAGTCCAAGATCGCAGCAATCCGAGTTGTAGAGCTCGAGATATGAATTTATTTCCGAGACTGCGTGCTCCAGGAATTTCTGCACATGTTCTTCGCGTTCTTGACTTTATCTCCATCTCTTCTTAAATTTCTTGTGAGATTGAATTTTGGACTTGATTCTGAAAGTAAGTTTATGATAATTAACTTTGAGTTTGTTGGAATATATCCAAGCCCCATCCTTGTCGCCATTGTTTCCTTCATGGTTGCCTTGGTGTGCATCATTCCTCGAACCTTAAGCTTGCCTCCGTTTGCATCATTCCCTCCCTCCTCAAAACGATTCGTTCTCAAATCGATACCTAAAAAATTGATAAGAGGAAATTCAGCAATATCAGAAGTAATATGAACACGATACTCACCTTGCGAACCAAGCTTTACGCATGGAGGATCAACTTGACGCGCGTAGCTTCGCCTCCCGGATCAAGCAACATGCAGCTAGCATTAGTTTGTTCCTTCCATTCCTTAGGGTAAGCATTCCTAAAATTCTGCAAGAAAACAACAACAAAACTAGATGGACGATGGTAAAGGTTAGATTTGGACCTAGCATCCTTGTACAAAAGTACAAACAAACTCTTCTTTTTCTCATAGTCAACCCTCTCATCTCTCTCACTTGAGCCTTTTAACACAATTTCTTTCGAGGCTTCTTTTATCTCTTTTCTTTTCTCACACTCGGCTTCCTCCTTCTTTTCTTTCTCCTCCAATTCTTTTCTTCCTTCTTCTTATTCTTATTTTCTTTTGAACTCTCCTCTCCTTTTGCAAGGCTCTCAGCCTTCCTCTCTAGCTCTCCTTTTGCAAGGCTCTCAGCCTTCCTCTCTTCCTCATACTTTGCTTGAGCTTTGGCCTGCTCGGCTTTCCATGCTTCCACTCTTCTTTTAATATGCAATTGATCTTCATTGACTTCTTGTGGAGACAATGGCCGAAGGAAAAACCTTTGATCCCCCATATATAATGAGTAACTACTCTTATCTCTCTCATGAGCCACTCTCCTATCAAATTGCCACGGTCTACCGAGCAATAGATGGTTCTCGTCCATAGGCACAACATCACACAACACTTGGTCAGAATACCTCCCAATTGAAAAAGAAACAAGGACTTGTTTCGTTACCTTGATCTCTCTCATGTCATTCTTCCCTTTTAGCCGATAAGGTCTAGGATGCTTCATACACTCCAATCCTCGCGTGTCCACAACATATGTACTCACCATGTTGGTACATCTTCCGGCATCAACTTTCAAGCTACAACTTCTTCCTTTCACAGAACATCTAGTATAGAAGATAACCTTTTGAGCTTCGGGCATCCTCTGAAGTCTGAGTGTATTGCATCTATCAAACTCGCCTTCCAAACGTCTCCGAGGTTCATCTTGCTCCCGAAGTTCTGGTATCTCGCCCCTTGGCTGCGGTTCGTCTCGCTGCCTTGGTTCCTCAACTAATGGCGGTTGTTGCTGGTGTTGGCGTGGAGGGGGCTGCTGCTGCTGTCGTGGTGGCTGCTCTTCCTGGACGGCCAAAGCTGCAAGTAAGCGTTTTAGCTCCTCTATGTCATCTCTACGTGTGCGCCTGAACTCGGCTAGCTCATTGGATTTGTCGAGCACTTTGTTGTTGAGACGGACTACTTCATCTCTCAATGCCCTCCATTGTAATGACTCCCCTTGCTCGTTTTGTTTGCCGCTCTTCGAGACCTGGCTGTTTGGTGTCTGTGACATTATCCTGAAAATAATCTCACCCTCTCTTGTGTTTCACTCACTCTCTTGTCCCTTGCTAGGTTTTTATCTGTTAGGATCCAGAAACAAAAGCACAAATAATAACAATTGCTACGAAATTCAATAGAATCAATGAACTTCCTAACAAGAAAAGACAAGCTTCACAAGAACTAGAGGCAAGATCAACTCAATTCAAGAACTGAAAACACACACAAGAAGAACAATTTGTTTGTGTAGACTTTTGGTCAATCGAGCAATATGAAACAATATCACCCAATGCAAGAAATCGGCTAACAAGACAACAAACTGAAAGAAAAACTGAAGATTCAATTCGGCTGGTAACTTTTCCCGAATTCCTGCAAAACAATTTGGTTATCAACAAATCAACTGAATTCTTTTCTTTCTTTATTTTTTTTTACAATTTGCTGCCGAAATAGTAACAGCGATGAACAGTATGATGAATAGTGCGATGAACAGTATGATGAACAGTACTGGACACTTTTTTTTTCTAAAAATATATAATAATTGCAGAAAGAAATAATAAACATAGTAAAAATTAAAGGATAGTTGATTGATTTGATAACCTGAGCTCCGCTACCAAAATTGATACGACAACACACCTAGCCGGCCCTAGAAGCACCTTCGTTTCTAAGATTGTCCCGTTCTCAAATCACCACCTTTCGTGCACACTTTATGCACCGTTGTTCTTCACCTCCTAACGATCCGTGCTAGACAACAGATGGACGTGATGGTCCCTCCACCTCCTAATCTCTCGGTGCTAGACAATAAAGAAACAAAGCACAAAGGAATATGAATCACAATAGCAAATATCACTACCCCCAATTGTTAGCAAATCCCTAAAATAAAAATAAGCAAATAAACTCTCCTCTTGTTGTGAGAATATTCAAGCTTTACTGAACTTCTTATTTCTCCAATATTTTGAGTAAAACAAAACATAGAAGTCCCTTTTTATGGGGTTCCAAGGTCGGCTACAGTACCAAAGTCGGCTACAATAAACCCTAGTTTGCTACAGTAAACCCTAGTTGCTACAGTAAGCCCTAGTGGACTAGGATTTGACTTATTAATCCAACAACACATTGGACTAATTAAAACTTTACAATTGAAAACCCAAATAACTAAAGCCCACATTAATCAACCCACTTAAAATGGACTAGACTTGATAATTAAATAGACAAAAACTGAATTTTCGGACAGAATCTGTCCGTCGATTTCAACTGTATTTTAGTTAAAGAAAACGGCAGATTAAGCTTTTGGGCTCAGCATAAAAGTTGTAGATCTTTGTCTTTTATTTCCAGAGAGTCCAAGATCGCAGCAATCCGAGTTGTAGAGCTCGAGATATGAATTTACTTCCGAGACTGCGTGCTCCAGGAATTTCTGCACATGTTCTTCGCGTTCTTGACTTTAATCACCATCTCTTCTTAAATTTCTTGTGAGATCGAATTTTGGACTTGATTCTGAAAGTAAGTTTATGATGATGAGCTTTGAGTTTGTTGGAATACATCCAAGCCCCATGCTTGTCGCCATTGTTTCCTTCATGGTTGCCTTGGTGTGCATCATTCCTCGAACCTCTAAGCTTGCCTCTGTTTGCATCATTCCATCCCTCCTCAAAACGATTCGTCCTCGAATCGATACCTACAAAATTAATAAGAGGAAATTCAGCAATATCAGAAGTAATATGAACATGATACTCACCTTGCGAACCAAGCTTTATGCGTGAAGGATCAAGCTTGACGCGCGTAGCTTCTCCTCCCGGATCAAGCAACATGCAACTAGCATTAGTTTGTTCCTTCCATTCCTTAGGGTAAGCATTCCTGAAATCCTACAAGAAAACAACAACAAAACTAGATAGACGAGGGTAAAGGTTAGATTTGAACCTAGCATCCTTGTACAAAAGTACAAACAAACTCTTCTTTTTCTCATAGTCAACCCTCTCATCTCTCTCACTTGAGCCTTTTAACACAATTTCTTTTGAGGCTTCTTTTATCTCTTTTCTTTTCTCACACTCGGCTTCCTCTTTCTTTTCTTTCTCCTCCAATTCTACTTCTTCTTCCTTCATCTCACTCTTATTTTCTTTTGAACTCTCCTCTCCTTTTGCAAGGCTCTCGGCCTTCCTCTCTAGCTCTCCTTTTGCAAGACTCTCAGCCTTCCTCTCTTCCTCATACTTTGCTTGAGATTTGGCCTGCTCGGCTTTCCATGCTTCCACTCTTCTTTTAATATGCAATTGATCTTCATTGACTTCTTGTGGAGACAATGGTCGAAGGAAAAACCATTGATCCCCCATGTATAATGAGTAACTACTCTTATCTCTCTCAGGAGCCACTCTCCTATCAAATTGCCACGGTCTACCGAGCAATAGATGGTTCTCGTCCATAGGCACAGCATCACACAACACTTGGTCAGAATACGTCCCAATTGAAAAAGAAACAAGGACTTGTTTCGTTACCTTGATCTCTCTCATGGCATTCTTCCCTTTTAGCCGATAAGGTCTAGGATGCTTCATACACTCCAATCCTAGCGTGTCCACAACATATGTACTCACCATGTTGGTACATCTTCCCGCATCAACTTTCAAGCTACAACTTCTTCCTTTCACAGAACATCTAGTATAGAAGATCACCTTTTGAGCCTCGGGCATCCTCTGAAGTCTGAGTGTATTGCATCTATCAAACTCGCCTTCCAAACGTCTCCGAGGTTCATCTTGCTCCCGACGTTCTGGTTTCTCACCCCTTGGCTGCGGTTCGTCTCGCTGCCTTGGTTCCTCAACTAATGGCGATTGTTGCTGGTGTTGGCGTGGAGGGGGCTGCTACTACTATCGTGGTGGCTGCTCTCCCTGGACGACCAAACCTGCAAGTAAGCATTTTAGCTCCGCCATGTCATCTCTATGTGTGCGCCTGAACTCAGCTAGCACATCGGATTTGTCGGGCACTTTGTTGTTGAGACGGACTACTTCATCTCTCAATGCCCTCCATTTTAATGACTCCCCTTGCTCGTTTTGTTTGCCGCTCTCCGAGACTTGGCTGTTTGGTGTCTGTGACATTATCCTGAAAATAATCTCACCCTCTCTTGTGTTTCACTCACTCTCTTGTCCCTTGCTAGGTTTTTATTTGTTAGGATGCAGAAACAAAATCACAGATAATAACAATTGCCACGAAATTCAATAGAATCAATGAACTTCCTAACAAGAAATGACAAGCTTCACAAGAACTAGAGGCAAGAACAACTCAATTCAAGAACTTAAAACACACACAGGAAGAACAATTTGTATGTGTAAATTTTTGGTCAATCGAGCAATATGAAACAATATCACCCAACGAAAGAAATCGGCTATCAACACAACAAACTGAAAGAAAAACTTAAGATTCAATTCGGGTGGGAACTCTTCCAGAATTCCTGCAAAACAATCTGGTTATCAACAAATCAGCCGAATTCTTTTCTTTCTTTTTTTTTATAATTTTCTGCCGAAATAGTAACAGCAATGAACAGTACGATGAATAGTGCGATGAATAGCACGACGAATAGTACTCGACACTTTTTTTTTTAATATATAAAAATTCGGCAGAAAGAAACAATAAACACAGAAAAAAATTGTAGGATAGTTGATTGATTTGATAACCTGAGCTCCGCTACCAAAATTGATACGACAACACACCTAGTCGGCCCTAGAAGCACCTTCGTATCTAAGATTGTCCCGGTCTCAAATCACCACCAATCGTGCACACTTTATGCACCGTTGTTCTTCACCTCCTAACGATCTGTGCTAGGCAACAGATGGGCGCGATAGTCCCTCCACCTCCTATTCTCTCGGTGCTAGACAACAAAGAAACAAAGCACAAAGGAATATGAATCACAATAGCAAATATCACTACCTGCAATTGTTAGCAAATCCCTAAAATAAAAATAAGCAAAGAGACTCCTCTCTTGTTGTGAGAATATTCAAGCTTTACTGAACTTTTTATTTCTCAAATATTCTGAGTAAAACAAAACATAGAAGTCCCTGTTTATAGGGTTCCAAGGTCGGCTACAGTAACCCTAGTTGGCTACAACACTAAAGTCGGCCACAGTAAACCCTAGTTGGCTACAGTAAACCCTAGTCTGCTACAGTAAACCCTAATGGACTAGGATTTGACTTATTAATCCAACAACACATTGGACTAATTAAAACCTTACAGTTAAAAACCCAAATAACTAAAGCCCACATTAATCAACCCAATTAAAATGGACTAAATTTGATAATTAGAAAAACAAAAACTAAATTTTCGGACAGAATCTGTCTGTCAATTTCAAGTGAATTTTAGTTAGCGAAAAAAGGCAGATTCAGCTTCTAGGCTCAACATAAAAGTTGTATATCTTTGTCTTATATTTCCAGAGAGTCCAAGATCGTAGCAGTCCGAGTTGTAGAGCTTGAGATATGAATTTATTTCCGAGACTGCATGCTCCAGGAATTTCTGCACATGTTCTTCGCGTTCTTGACTTTAATCTCCATCTCTTCTTAAATTTCTTGTGAGATCGAATTTTGGACTTGATTCTGAAAGTAAGATTATGATGATGAACTTTGAGTTTGTTGGAATACATCCAAGCCCCATGCTTGTCGCCATTGTTTCCTTCATGGTTGCCTTGGTGTGCATCATTCCTCGAACCTCTAAGCTTGCCTCCGTTTGCATCAGCTAGTAATTTGAGCAAGTGCCAAATGATGATTCAAAAGAATGATGCTCTAAAGGCTGAAGTAGATGATCTAAAATGCTTATTAGAGAAGTTCACAAATGGAAGAGACAACCTGAATTTGCTGCTAAGACAACAAAAGCATTCACTAGATAAAAGTGGAATAGGCGCTACACATATGGTTTTTAACAAGCCAAATCTGCCAGTTAAATTTGTCAAGGCTGAATCTAGATCACAATACAGACCTAGATATCATGGACATCCTAGGCAGGGACATCATGAGCACTCACATAGACCTGATATCACATGCTATTACTGTGGAAATGTTGGTCATATGATCAGATCATGCTTTCGTAGGAAGAGAAACATTCATGTTAAATATATTTGGGTTCCAAAAGGAGCCAAATCTAACCTTGAAGGACCCAAGTTAGTTTGGGTACCTAAAACTTGGTCTTTTAACAGGATGCAAGGGATGAATGGGTTCTGGACAGTGGTTGTTCAAGGCATATGACAGGTGACCCATTAAAATTTACATCCCTTCTCTCAAAACACCGAGGTAATGTTACATTTGGTGATAGTTCTAAAAGAAAAATCCTCGGTATTGGTAAGATTGGCACTAATCCAACTATTGAGCATGTCCTACTAGTTGATAATCTTAAGTACAACCTGCTTAGTATCAGTCAGCTCTGTGATAAAGGATTCAGAGTTACTTTTGAATCATCTAGATGTCTTGTGAGTAGAGTTGATGATGAGAATATCTTGTTTGTTGGAAAGAGGATTGGTAATCTATATTCCATACGTTTAAATGATGTTACTAATCCTGAGATTAAGTGCTTTAGTGCAAGAAGATACTACAACTCTATGGCACAGGAGGCTAGGGCATGCAAATCTTGAACTTATCTCAAATCTGTCAAAGAAAGATTTGTTTAATGGTCTGCCCAAACTTAAGTTCAAGGTAGAGACCAAATGCCGTGCATGTCAGCCCGGTAAACAAATCAAAAGTTTATTTAAGTCAAAACATGTGGTATCGACTTCTCGACCTCTTGAACTTCTGCATATTGATCTTTTTGGTCCTATGAGAACTGTGAGTCTTGGTGGTAAAAAGTACGCTTTTGTTATTGTTGATGATTATTCTAGATTCACTTGGGTTTTATTTCTTTCTAAAAAAGATCATGCATGTCAAGAATTTGATTCTTTAGCTAGGAAGCTACAAAATGAAAAAGGGTATAGAATATCTAAAATGAGAAGTGATCATGGAGGAGAATTTGATAATTCTACCTTCAATCAATTCTGTGAGCAAAATGGCATTGAACACATATTTTCGACTCCTAGAACACCTCAACAAAATGGGATTGTGGAAAGGAAGAATCGAACCTTACAAGAAATGGCTAGAACTATGCTTAATGAGTATAAGTTACCTGCTTATTTCTAGGCTGAGGGTGTGAACACAGCATGCTATGTCCTAAATAGAGTCTCTTTGCGTCCATTAATTGAAAAGACACCTTATGAGATTTGGCATGATAGAAAGCCAAATATTGCATACTTTCGCACATTTGGCTCCAAGTGTTACATCCTGAATACTAAAGATAATCTAGATAAGTTTCAAGCTAAGTCTGATGATGGTATATTCCTTGGTTATTCTTTGATTAGTATAGCCTATAGAGTGTATAACAAAAGAACCATGGTTGTTGAAGAATCCATGCATGTAGTGTTTGATGAGATTAACTTGAATGATCTTAGTGATGATACAGATGTTGAGTTTACTTCTGAGAATCAGCCACATGTTATTGATATTGATGAGGCAAAAGCTGTGCAAATTCCTAATCCAATTGCGAATCAACAGCATTTGGTTTGTCCCGAGCCAAATGTTCAGAACAGCAGTGTGCAGCCAAATGTTCTGGAATCTGGCTCATATTCACAGCCGAGAAACTCAGAGGTACAAGCACCTAGAGGACATTCAATAGAGGCCGTTTTAGGTGATCCTAGAAGAGGAGTAACCACAAGATCCAGATTACAAAATATCAATACACATCTTGCATTTTTGTCTCAAGTTGAGCCCAAAAATGCCAATGAAGCCATACTTGATGAAAATTGGGTGATGGCAATGCAAGAAGAGCTTAATCAGTTCGGGAGGAACAATGTGGGGTAAATCGCATATATAGGGTTAGTACTATTTCAAAAGTATCATNTTCTTCAATCTTATTTTAACATGGTCTAATGGATAGTATCAGTCTCCACACTTAGCTCGAAATATAAAAAATTAGTATAAAACTCGTGCCGTAAATTTGAAAATGGCCATAACTTCTCGTCCGGAACTCGTTTTGGTTCAAATTTTTTTCCTCGTTCTTATTTTAACATGATGTTAAGGATAGTATTAGTCTCCACTCTTATCACGGTCGTTTTCCCTAAGGGTTAGTACATCGGTTTTTTGCTATTTTTTCAAATTTCGAGATAAGAGTGGAGACTAATACTATCCTTAACATCATGTTAAAATAAGAACGAGGAAAAAAATTTGAACCAAAACGAGTTCCGGACGAGAAGTTATGGCCATTTTCAAATTTACGGCACGAGTTTTATACTAATTTTTTATATTTCGAGCTAAGTGTGGAGACTGATACTATCCATTAGACCATGTTAAAATAAGATTGAAGAATTTATGTCCATTTTCGATTTTACAGTAGTTTCCCAGGGATTAGTATACGAGTTTTTTCCCGAGTAAATCGCATATATAAGGTCCGTACTATTTCAAAAGTATCGTTTAGGGGTTTGTACTATTTCTTGTCCCTTTTACGGGTCTATACTCTTATTTTTCGTCCCTTTTAGGGGTCTCGGGCAGTCCACGTCATCAGCAGGGCTGCCTGAGACCCCTAAAAGGGACGAAAATAAGAGTACAGACCTGTAAAAGGGACAAAAAATAGAACAGACCCCCAAACGGTACTTTTGAAATAGTACGGACCCTATATATGCTATTTACCCGAACAATGTGTGGGAGCTCTCATGAGACAACCAGGCATAAGCCCAAATAAACCAGGCACGAAGCCCAAACATATCCATAGAGAGAGAGAGAGACAGAGAGAAAGAGGGAGATAGAAAGGGGGAGGTAGAAGGAGGGAGGTAGAACCGGCCATCACAGGCCCACATGCAAACCCGCATGCCATCCCGAGGATTACTTCCCGCTCGAACCAACCGGTCAACAGCCCCACAGTAGAATTATTATAGTTCGTTATTCTCAATAATGTTTTAAGAGTTGTACCATAAGTTATGATCAAACAGTGTTGTGTGGATTTAATATCTTATCCTCAAGTCCGGGCCCCAGCCCATAGTCCACCACACAAACCACAATCTAAACTTCATGTGTTTATCATAACCAAACAAGTCATACTAGACAGGCACAATACATCACATCAGACAAACAGGGCACATAATCAGGCACACCACGTCATAGGTAACATCAACATAATTCACTTTGCAAATAGCAACAACAGCACAACAGGCAAGCATGCATACAGCATTAAAGACCAAACAAATAACAGGTGAAATATAAGGTTCTGTTAATTGGCTCGTAACATCCGTCATTACGTATGTTTCCAAATATTCAGGAGTGGACCTTAGTAGATCTTCAATAGTGAGGTAGACAGATGAGGGGTTCACGTAGGTTACGGATTTGTATATTAGTGTACACAGTGAATTTGTTAGTGAACTTTTTATTCCTTGCGTCCGTACGATCTTTGATAGCTATATAATTTTATTGTTTACGAACCCCAACATGACATAGGAGCTATAAGGGACTACAGGGTGAGCCCTATTATTTCCTTACAAAATTCTACCTGAAAGCTTGATATAGGACTAACGCACATATCTACCTTTATACATATATAATATTTATTTGTTTACCTTCCGATCAGGGCCTTTGAATAGCGACACCTCAATTTCCCCATTACCTAAGCACATCAAGCCTACACGGTTACCGGTTATCAAACCCACGCCAGCCTTTTTAACTTACCCAAATAAATGTAAAACCTTATCCAGCGTGTCTATTAACAGTTACTTGAATCGGACCAAAAGCCAAAAGTCATGACTCACCAAGGTTGATGAACTAGGACTTAATAAAGCTCACTAGGAATCCAGAGACCACTTAGAAATCAATCCACCAAATTTAGCCTATTTACCATCCCACAAATGTCAGTACAACACGCTACTTATATACCATTTACTCATAAAAGCCAACTGTCAACTAAATTCCCAGCCACTGCATGTACATAAGAACTCACAAGCGTAGTTTGATATATGTATACAAACCCACAATCAATTCAACAATCTGCCCATGGAATCATCTAACACTAAATGACCAGAAACAAGAAATAGGGCGTCAGTTACTTACCAAAAATCTGACTCGCGCCTTCCGGAACCAGAGGTAGTTCTTGATCTCAGTGGAGAGTCCATGATTGTGTGTGAGTATGCCAGTCATGAGGATTGGTTCTTATAGAGGACGAGATGTCGCTTAAGGGTACAAGCGGTATCTCGGGTTGAGGTTGGACACCTGGTAGTGTGTGCCAGAAGCTTATCGTGGTAGGACCCACGGATAAGACGGAATTTCGGGGACGAAATTCTTTTTAAGGTTGGTAGAATGTAACAGCCCGGGTAAAATTTTTGATTTTTACCGGGACTGTAAAAGTCTTTTTACCGTGATTTACTGTTGAATTAATCTTGGGTAATTAATTCAAGGTAAATCAGGCGTCGTTTTTCGAAACCGAGAGTTTTCCCGCGCTCGTGATTTTTCCGTCGATTTTTCGGGCCTAAGTTGGTATTTTTCGGGTTTCGGAATTTCTCGAAAAATCACACCGGAAAATAACTAAGGGGGTATCAGTTATTTTCTGGTTCGGACTGGACTCGCTTCAATAATGCAGACAAGCTGCATTATTGATGAATCACAGGTGGCACAGTAAATTACATTTATAAAAGGAAGAAGAAAGCAGAAGGAGAGGAAGAAGAGAAGAGAAAAAAAAAAAAGAGAAAAGGAGAGGAAAGAAAAGAAAAGAGAGAAAAAGAAAATCAGAAAAAAAGAAGAGAAAAATAAAGAAAATACAGAAAAAAAGGAAAAATATGGGTGAACAGTGTCGTCACCCCGGAGGCGCCTCGGTTACTGTTCACGAGCTGAGGCTCCGGGCCGCCACTCGCCGCACCACCGCCGCCGTCAGAACCGCCACACCATCGCGACCTCAACGGCGCTGCCCCCGCCTGACGCCGCTGTGAGACGCGCCGTCAGTGGCCTTTGACCCGCGGCGAAACCCGTGGATCTTGCTCCCAGCGCCGCTGACGACGAACCCGTCAGCCTTCCGCCTCTTTTCCGCTGCCCTCGCGCCGCTCCAAGCCGCCCGATGCCGATTCTGTGCTTGCTTTTCTTCCTCGCGCTCCTGCCGCCGTCACGACGCTGCAACCCGAAGGTGAGGTCGGGCGACCCGTTCTTCTGGTCCGGGTCGTGACCTGTTTCAACCAGAAAAATAATAATAATATATGTATATATATATATATATATTTATATAAGCTTGTTTTTAATTTGGAAAAAATATATATATTTATATTTTGAAAATATAGTTAGTTCTAAATTATGTTATTGGGAAGAAATATATATATATGTATATATACTTGATTTTGAAAATTAAAGATAGTTATATTTTATTTTGAAAATTAGTATTATGTTTATTTAGGAAAAAAAGATATATACCTTAAAAATAAATTCTGGAAATTTAATATATGTATTATTTTCTGTAGAAAATTATGGTTGAGGAATAAATATATATATGTACTTTGAAAATTAAGGGTAATTATAATTTTGTGTTGGAAATATTATTACATATTGAGAAAAAGATAAATACTATATAAATATTTTTTGAAAATTATAAATAGGTTATTATTTTTCTAGTAAAATTATGGAGATTATAATTTTGGGAAATTATAATTGTTTATGAAAATATTTTGAAAGAGCTTTAATTAAAGTATGGTATCGGGATTATATTCGGGTATACGTACGGTTAAATATTTTTGGTAAAATATAATAATAAAAGATATGAACTGGGATGGGTTATTTCGCAGTTTGGGCATCATAGTATACCGATTATGTGCATTTATGTGTATATACTGTTTTGTGTACGGTAAATACGGGTCGGGGCGTTTCAGATTTGGGCCAGACTGATGAAAAGGCCAAATCAGGTGAAGAAAAACAAGAAAAAGATGAGAGCTTGGTGCCAGAAGGAGATTTGGCTCAGCCCGAGACCAAATCAGCCACTGAGAAGGTTAACCCAAGCATTGAACCAGAGGCAGAGAGTTCCAAGACAAAGTCTGATCCGCCTAAGCTGAAGATGCCAAAACATTTGGCTCATACTCCAACCACCCAAGTTTCTCGAGCAAGACATGTCAGGCCAAGCACTCGTGTGAAGACAGTGTTTGGAAGAGGAGGAAAGAAGCTGGGAGAAAAGGTTGTGGAGGTGGATTCTGATGATGATGAGATCCACAGTGAGAACTCACCTGTCCATGATGATTCCAGGAAGAGAAAGAGAGATGATGAAGAGCAAGAGAGCTCAGGAGCCAAGCAGAGTGATGAAGAGCCAAATGATAGTGACAATGAGCAGAATTCAGAAAAGAAAAGCAAGAAGGAATCAGAGCAAGATGATGATGAGGATAACAGTGAAGAAGATGAGGATAAAAATGAATATGATGAAGGAGAATCCGACAAGGATGAAGATGAGGAAGAAAAGGATGAGGAGTCCGAGAAAGAAGAAGAAGCTACTGTGGAAGCCCGTACCCCAATTAAATAAAAATATAATAGTTAAATAATTAAATGAAAAAGAGTTACAAAATACTCTTGAAAACCCGGGGTACAAAAACCGATGCTTCGGTATGCAAACATTTTCCATGAAAATGTATTAACCACGAGATGTCATAAAAGTAAATGGGACCAACCGACTTAACCAATAGTAAGCCATCACGGCATCATGCCGACATAATATCACAAAAATCAACTCCGGCTAACTGCCGATACAGAGACAAATATTCATGACATCTCGAGTTATTTAACTTGCAGCGGAAGATGAAAATAATAATAAAACTCAAGATAGAAAAAAAATAACATGCATATGGCCCTATGGATCCCACCAAGAGATAATGCACAACTACCTGCTGAAGTGACTGCGTCTGATCTCCGAGTCAAAGGTATAAGTGAGTCTGCACGCTAACTAAGTCTGAAAAAAACAACGGTGGCGATTATGTGAGTCGCCTACTCAGTGGACATTAAAAGTCTAAATATACATGAAAGTGAAGTCATGCTCGTGGGGTGAGTAGCTCACGAGCACACGTACAGCATACAAGCAAATCAGAATCACACACCATCACATAAACATATTTTTTGTATTACTGTTCTTATTATTTAGATTCAATGCGTTACTTTATTATTATAATTATTTTTATATCATTATGGGCCCTCTACTGTGAGTCAAGTCTCGGTAGCGCATCTGATCAGATCAGGGTGTGAAACCCAAATGTCGAACCTCAGAAGGGGTAGATTCTGAGGCCAAAAACCACTGATAAATCTCAAGTGGCCGCTAGCTACCTGAGGGTGCACTCAGACACACCTAACCAGTGCAAGTCTTCCAGGGGTGCACCTACATCCCCTGGGCATGCTAAACAGCATAATGTGACCCGA